>PVKN010000341.1:0-83740 GCA_004027915.1 Capromys pilorides | reverse complement strand
TTTATTTTTATTTATTTATTTATTTGTTTGCTTGTTGTGTTTGTTTGTTTCTTTATTTATTCATTTTGTGGCTGGCTCAGCCTGCCCTGGTGGTGGCGCTGGCGCAGCATGTGGTGCCGGGGATCGAACTGCAGTCCCTGCAGTTGCCTGAGCCCTCCTAAGCAGGCGCTTTAGACCACTGAACCATCTCGCCGGCCCCTGCTTTCTTTGTCTTAAGCGAGTTTGTGAGAAAAGAGATTTGGGTAAAAACTGTGTGGTGGGTAGTGGGGAGAGGAAGGGATAGAAATAAACCCAGAGAAGAGGGAGGGCTAAGTCACAGAGACACCAAGCTGCACTTGCTATTGCTTCACTCGGCCCAGAACAATTTGACAACTGAGGTGGAAAACCAACAGGAAAGAGAAGGCAAAAATAGACTTGGCATAGAGAAAGTGACCTTTCCAGAAGGGGCCGTTCCATCTTCTGCCTTCCACCTGCCATGGTCCAAATCACTGGTGTGCCTGTCCCACCGGCCCCTCTCATTTCCAAAGCTGAACAAAAGCCACTGTACCTCGGAACGCTGTCTTGTAGTCGCTAAACTGACCACACTGTCAGTCACCTAGTTTGTACCACGGGCCTTCCAAAGACTGAACTCTGGAAGATGTTATTCACCTTTGGTTTGTCAGTACCTGTCACATCATAGATACACAGTCAGTGATTCTTGAATGAACAGGCAGGAAGAGAAGAGACACAGACCGTTTAACTCACTGTGCCTAGTATTTTCATCCCAGTCAGCTGCACACACAGTGGTTGAAATTTTTGTTTTATGTATTTGGTCCAGGGTTTCACTATGCAGCTCAAACTTACAGTGATCCTCCTGTTTCAGCCTTCTCAGCGCTGGGATTACAGGCATGCAACACCATGCCTGGTTTCTGTGGGGCGCACTCAGGGTAGGGCTGGCACAGCATGCGGTTTTGGGGATCAAACTCAGGTGGGTCCTTGTGCTTGCCAGGCAGGTGTGTAGACCACTGAACTATCTCTCCTCCTCGGAATATTTTTTAAGATTTTAAACTCCAAGACTATAAGCCTCTGGCATAGGTTCCTCGCCTCCAACCCTGTTGGGCCTCTCCTGGTTCCTGTGTCACACTGCTGCTTACTTGTCAGTGGTCTGTGACTGCTTTGTGGTCCCTGGGGTGCAGGGTGTGCCTTTTTCCTTAGGCTCCCCTGGAAATTTTACACCCGGCACCTCAAATGTCCCTGAGTTCTACCTGTCGTAAGAACCACTGCATGCTTAGAATTTACCTGTCTTTGTTTCTATGGAAAAATCAGTATTCTGTAATGAATTTCAGTCTGATTTGATTTCTCAAAAACTTTTCTACAAAAAGGGGCTTTTGTTCTGTTCCCAACACTGAGTCTGAGTGGGCTTGGGCATTGTTGGTCTAAGTAGAACCAGCTCACAGAGGTCGTAGTGGGTGCTAGTGCTGATAAAACTAACTTATTGCAGTCTACCCAGAACATGACTTTAAAGGAATTTTTTTTAGCACACATCTCAGGGTTATAAGTCAGGAGTTGTTGAACCTGATCAGGCCTTAAAATATTATAGAAAAGCTCTTTACTATAAACAGGTGTCAAGTACACTTCAGTATAGTGTATATGTTGCACGTGCATGTGGTAACTGGCATTGATATGTTTGCTAACATTCTGTCATGTACTATATGCTAAGCAAAGCTAAATGGCTCTTGTACTTTCAAAAACAGTGAAAACAAAACTTAAGGTGTACCCTTCCTTTGGTGGGACTAAGGGTTGAGTTTGGGTCATTCACGCTGAGCTATATCCCACCTTTTTATTTTTTATTGAGATAGGGTCTTACTAGGTTCCCTGGAGTTCAAATTTGAGGTCCCCTTGCCTCAGCCTCCCAGATTGTTGAGATTACACCCAGCTTATTTTTAAAAATTACAAAGTACATCTACTCAAAAAATTTACATGACATGCATATAGGGAAAAAAAAAACCAAAAAAAAAAAAAAAAAAAACAAAAAAAACAACTAACCCGGTATTATACCACTGAGTTTTGGAAATTGTCAATTTAACTTTAATCAAAGTTAGTTTTAGTCAAAGTTCCATAACTTTCAATTTGACATATTTTCAAATCCAGTCTCCACAAAAACTCTTGAGGTGAGAACTGGAATCCCAACTTCACAGCCAGGAGGCTAAAGCTCAGAAGAGTTGACCTGGTGGTGCAGCTGCTACGTCACACCTGGCCCAGAAGCCTAGGCCTTTTCCTACATATTTGTGGGCAGAAGCTGGGGAAGAAAGCAGCAGTCTGAATTCCCTGATAAACTGTCCATGAGCACAATACACATGCTTTGCTTTGCCCTAATAGTCATTATTTAGTAGGTAACTTCCATTGAGAATAATATATTAAGTCTTATGTTTTCAACATTAAAAATTTAGATAATCTTGTGTCTTAGGGCTAATGTCTTAGATAAGTTCCAGATGTGACAGAGCTCTGAGATACTTTGAAAAGGGCAGTGGATCCTCCCAGAGTTGCCCAAATATATCCCACAATCCCTGTGTCCTATAGGCCTAAGGCGGGGATGGAAGACCTCATAGAGCTTTCAGTGATACAAACAGCCTGCTAGGCCACATGTGTGGTAGGTTCCCTACCATAATCTAAGGAAGAATACTCAGGGACGCCATATGTTGGTATCCGGTAGTCAGTCCAGTCAGCCAGCCTTGGGCTTTGCTATTGCTTTGTCATATGCTCCAGCAGACCTCCAGCTTGCCCACGAGGACCCTGTGGCCTTGTGGGGTCACAGGGCGGGGCGGGGCCCGGAGGGCATCTGTCAGCTCTTCGTGCCTCTGTGCTCTGGCCCATTGGCAGCTGGAAGCCTGCTGTTGCTTATTAGTGCTGGCTGCTAAGTGGGGCACAAGGCTTCCTGGAAGTCTGGACCCACTCAGGCGAGGCCGGCTTTGTGGCCTGGACCTCAGGAGTGGCGCACTGTCCATGTTCCTGCCCACTATCCACGTAGTGGTGGTCTGTGCCCTAGCTCTGTGATCAGTCTTTCCTGTCTGCCATTTTCCATGTGAGGCTGCTGGGAAAGTGTGTAGGAGTGAATGTGGACCTGCCTGTGTCCCAGCTGCTTAGGCCTGATGTTCCAGCCACATTTAGCTTTTGTGGGCAGACACGTGCCTCCTGTCCTGCAGCAGCCATTTCTCTGCAGGCCATGGCACAGCTGAGACAGTTCTTGTGTCCTTCCCTTCCTTTAGCACCGGTTCCTTTTGGGGAATCGTTACCAATGACCTCTGCTCTCTGCACTAAGAACAGTGGGGATTTTGCGATTAATCTGGCTTTTCATTATAATGAAAATATTTTTGTAGTTCTTTGTATCAAAAGCACAAAAGTAACTCCTATTGTTTTAAAAGGCCTTTTTCCTTCTCCTAGTTCTCAAGTCTACTTAGGAATGGTGCTGCTTTAACTTATATTTGTGTGTCTGTGTTACCCTGCCCTGGTGATTGTAATTGGTCCCAGCTTAATCCATCTTTAGTGACACCTGACATTCAGTCAGATGGATTAGCAGTTAAAAAGCGGGACGTCATGGAGAGAGAAGTGAGATTGTTCTGAACAAGGTACCAGAGAGTACACATAGGTTTTGTTTTTTGAAACTTTTCTATACATAAGCATGTGGTGTTTGTACTCAGAATATGGGACACTTTAATTGAACAGCATTTACAAGAAACTAGCAGCTGATGTGGAGTAGGAGTAAGACTCGCAGGGCTCTGTTCTTTGGGGAGCAGCTAAGCCTGTGAAAACACGTCACCAGTGAAAGGACCAGGCTGATTTCTGTAGTAAGCAGATGTGCACTCTCTGTGGGTTGGCCAGCTGTGTGGGTGACAAACAGAAGATGTTACGCTCCTCCTCGACCTCCTCTTGCCCTTCCAGACCGCAGCGATTTCCCTTGGGCCTGAGGGTTCAGTCCACCCTTGAACTTGGAGCTTATTTCCCCATCTGGGTCAGTGTGGTTCCAGCAGCATGACACCTGCCAGCAGATGCTGCCACTTTAGGTTCAGCAAGGTCATTTCCTAAGGCAAAACTCCCCAGAGTGCTGCAGCTTATCAGTTCATTGTTACACATGGTGCACTCATTTTCTGAAACTGAGGAATGCCTTTATTCATGACAGTATGTGTCACTCAGCTGTGATCCCAGCTGAAGATTTCACTTATTGCCCAAGTTGGTCTGTTTTCCTATTATCCTGCTTACACGGACTTTGAATTAAGTGCTTTTTTCATGGAGGTTTTCAGCTTTTTTCTAGGAAGAGAATTGCTTGTTTTTTAGGAACAAAGTTATGGTCTTTCTGGTGACCAGCTTAGGATAGTATAGATTATAGTTTTTCCAATGTGATGTTTATGGTCACTTATTTCTAAGGAAATGAATTGAAGATCTTAGCTGGTAAGGACAAGAAAGTTTCATTACCCCCACAAAAACACAGATGCTGGGAAATAAAGCTGGAATTTGTATATCCTGATATTGGAAACTATCATTGCTTTCCTTAAAACTCTGTGAAGAGTATGTGCTAACCCATCTGTTATCTTTAGTAGAGAAATGGTCAGAAGGAATGACAGTGGAGAAGAAACTAGTCCGTTTAAAAGAATCCGAAGAAACATGTGTGGTCTTGCAAGAACCTGCACGGATGGAAAAATGCACAGACACAGAGGAGGACAGTCTTTCAGGACAACAGTTCATCCACAAAACCACCCAGTTTCCATTAGCTAACACAGAGTGCCTGCAACCTGAGGCGGCGGCGGAAGCAGTCCGCAGTCCTTCCAAGCCAGCCACGCCCAAGGCCACCACCCCAGCCCGCTCACCATCTCCAGTACCTGTCCCGGCAGAGTTCGCCTATGTCCCAGCTGACCCGGCTCAGTTTGCCACTCAGATGCTAGGTAATGTTGCATCTATTCATTCTCATGAATCTGATGTGTTAATGGTGGACACAGCAACCAGTATGCCCGTTTTCATGGAGGAGGTGCTGAGCACAGAGGTTGCTGAAGAAGTGGTGGTGGCTGCTCCTCTGGTGTACCCTGGAGAGGTGCGGGTGGTAAGCCAAGCGTCTGTGCAGTTAGATGTGGGTCCTAAAGCTAAAGACAGAGCGGCTGAACCATCAGCGGCTTCCTCAGTCCCCTGGCAGGCTGAACAACACCCTCCTGTTTATGATCAAGCTCAAGCCCCTTTGCAGGCTGGCACCCAGGTCACCTCAGCCCTTCATGTATCATCCATATATGACGGTGTGCCCATCATTGAAAGAGCTGTTTATGATCAAGCTCCTCAGGCCCCTTGGCAGGCTGGCGTCCAGGTCAACTCAGCCCTTCATGTATCATCCATATATGATGGTGTGCCCGTCACTGAAAGAGTTGTTGCCATCCCTGTTACTGAAAAGCAGCCATCACCACAAGGCAGCCCCACACTCGTTGTGTATGAGATGCCTGCAGACATGTGCAAAAAACCTGTGGAGTCTGCAGAACCTGCAGCGTTGGAGACTGCAGGTTCTCGGCCCGCAGTCCACATGGAGGTAGAAGCTGTAGTCCTGTTCTCTGATCCCCCTTCTCAAGGCCAGCCAGAGGTACCTGCAAAGCCCCTGGATGCAGAGGACCTTTTTGAGACAGGACCCGGAAAGTCTCTGCACTTTGAAGTGGAGATCACGTCAGTTGACCCTGACACACCCAGCCCAAAGTTGCCCCAAGAATCAGAGGATGAAGCGGTGCCCCCAGGGGCGGCTGCACAGTCATCTAGTGACTCCTTCCTAGGAGGTCTTACTGAGCTGCAAATGCAGCCAGAAGGGGAGGCAGCACCTGACCAGGTTTGGTGAGGCCAGGTAAGACAACCAGATACGTTTACACGCTGTACTTCAGGTCATCTTTTAGGTAGGCTTCTTGCAGGTTGGCCGAAGGCTTTTTCAGTACTGTTTTTTTAAATGCCAAACCTACTAAAAAGCTTTGTTGTATTTAAGATTTTACTCTGAGGAGTGATTTTTAAAGTGGCATTCCCAGGTCTGGTTGTCCACACTTGCGCTGTGCTTTTTGGACTTACCATATTGTGAACATCAGAGCCTATACTTACACAACTATGTGTGCTGATAGCAAAACTTCAGTTAGAGGTGTTTCCCATTTTCAGCTGTGAATATAGTCTAATTACAGCACTGCATTTACCTGGGCTGGCATTTAAAAGGTGAAAGAAATGGTGGTGTGTTGGACTGCTTTCGTACTGGGTCAGGAGAGCTCTGCAGCCAGGTCTGGGGTGCAGCTCTCGCAGCAGCGCCTGCCTGTGGCTTCCTCGGCAGGGGCAGGGTGGCCTGGCACCTTGGATGCAGTTCCCAGGACTGGCTTCCTTTGGTCAGTCTCCTCGGGTGCCCCAGCCAAGCTGTGTTCTCAGCTGCTCAGCTGCTGCCTGTTTTTGTGTCACAAACACAATGTGACCTCCAGCTCCATCCGATTGTGGCCCTTGGGTCTGCCCACCCTCTGCCCCCTGTGGACGCCTCAGATCCGGAAGGACAGGAAGGTGTAGGAGCTGCTCCCCCCATTCCTGTTGTAGGATCTCTCAACTCTGACTCCAGCCAGAATGATCAAGTATGAGCAAAGCAGGTTTTAGAAGAGATTGTGTCTGGCAATGTGTCAGCGATTCAGACAGCTGCAGAGCTAGAGGGCAGTGCTGGTGCACAGCCTGGGGCTTCAGCAGAATTTGAGGCCAAGTCACTGTTTTCAGGTGCTTAAATGCTTCTAACAAACAATATTAAAAAAAAAAAAAAAAAAAAAAAAACCAGAAAAAGAAAAAAACCCAGTTGTCCTACGAATACTTGGACAGAGTTCTCAAATGCCAGGGTGAGAAATCTGAAGAGTTGGATGTGTTTTCTGATAATGAAAGATCAACTCAGAGCACCTGAGGCTGTGAAAGACACAGTGACTGCCTCCTGCGCACGGTGGTCTTCATTCTTTTCTGGGAAGAAATAGGCATCAGATGGCTTAGTGCTCCAAACAGAAACTCCTCCGTCAGGGACTTTTCCACAAGCCCATCTTCCAAGACAGCAGGGTCTGTCTGCAGAAGGCAGGTCATGGGTGGCACGTGTAGGCCTCTGTTCATGAAGACCCCCTTAGGAACCACCAGCCTTTTGTTGCCAGGTAGGACCCAGGATTTCAAGCTGTGCTGGAGGAGGAAGCAGATTCTGGGGGTGTTGAATCCTGGATGATGGGATATTTTGTATGTGGTAGGTGATAACAGTGCTGGAAGGGCCAGACTAAGGGGCCAAGTGACAGCTAATCCTGACTTCTCTGGGAAAGAAGACCATCACTGCACAGATGCCACAACACGCACTTGAGTGGCCTCCATACTTGGCTGACTTCTGGGAAAGCCAAGGCTGTGCTGGCAGTCCTTCAGAGGATCCCATACAGGCCAAGTCTAAAGTTTAAGAACCTGGAAACAGCGACTTAGAATGAGGTTGCTTTTGGAGCTACAACTCCAGTGTCCCTGCCAGTCACTAACACAACACTGTCCTTCTCTGCCTACTGTTCAGAATTACTCTTTCACATTACCAGACATAATTTACTTAGCTCTCTATAGCATGCTTTATGGCACATATTACTACAGTTGTAAAGTGTTTACAAAACTGCAAATGTTTGTGAAATTTTTTACAAAGATTACTGTGCATAGCGCCTGATACAGAGACCAAACTTTAATACCTGCAAATTTTGTGTTTTTTTTTTTTTTATAGCAATAGCAACAAGCGAAGCAGGACAACCACCACCATATTCTAACAACATGTGGACTCTTTATTGTCTAACTGATATGAATCAACAAAGCCGCCCATCACCGCCACCTGCACCTGGGCCTTTTCCCCAAGCAACCCTCTATTTATCTAATTCTAAGGAGGCACAGTTTCTGCAGCAGAATCCACCAAAAGTTACCCCTACTTACGTGATGATGGATGACAGCAAGAAGACCAGTCCCCCGCCTTTTATTTTAGTGGGCTCGAATGTTCAGGAAGCACAGGATTGGAAACCTCTTCCTGGACATGCTGTTGTCTCCCAGGCAGATGGCCTGAAGAGATTCGCTACAGTCCAAGTACCCATTGCTGTCGCTGCAGACCAGAAATTCCAGAAACATGCCCAGAGTCCCCAGAATGCCAGTCCTCCTACAAGTGGGCACGATGGCCCCCGGCCACAGAGCCCAGTCTTTCTTTCTCTTGCTTTCCCAGTAGAAGATGTAACTAAGAAAGGCTCAGGATCTGGTGACAAACACACTCCTTTTGGAAGTTATGGTATTGCTGGAGAGATTACTGTGACCAGTGCCCATGTGCGTAAGACAGAGCCTTAGACCTGGTAGGTACATTTTCCTGCTGCGCTACAGAGGCCTTCACATACTTCAGCGCTCAGCATTTTGATATGTCAACCTGGAGATTAAGATATTTTAAAAAACTAAATTGATATAATACATGAGTTGGGGCATATTTAATTTGATGGGTTGTCTCCACCTGCCTGCTAGTTATTAATAAAGGCCCAATATGTGATCCAAGCAACCTTGTCAGTTCTGAGTATATGGTAGGTTCTGAGCGATGCAGTATTAAAGTAGGATGAGGCCGATGGGAGGCTGCGGTGAGGAGCGGGAGAAGCACGGGGGAGCAGGCAAGAGCTCAGGCTGTAGGATTATCCATGGCATATACAGAGGGTTCCCTGGAGACACTGGTGAAGAGGTAAAGCGACAACTTTAAACAACTGGAATGGAGTTCTCAAAGCCTCAGTTCTTAGTACTTACTGTCCTGAATGATGACTGTCAGGTATGGAGCACGGAACCTACACAGTGGAAGTATAGAGCCTGCCTTTCATGGTGACGCAGGCCTCTTCCGGCCATGAGGCTGTTTGGGTCGGTTAGAGCTGCAGGAGGGTGAGGCTTGCGTTTCTGCTCTTCCGTGTATTTCCAACTGTCCTTAAACGGCTCACTTGTTTACATTCCAAGTCATCGCTCCAGGTGGAGTCTGGCACCAAGCACATTCGTAAACTCCCTGTAGGCACTCGCCCTTCTATATGTGCTTATTTTATGATGTAGGAGGCACAGACCAGTGGATGCCAAATCCTAAATCTTTTTCAGTTTTGTGAAGAGCACTTCCAACCCATGTCTACATTTTTAAAACCACTCTTAGATCTAGGTACAAGTTATCCAGCCAGGTATTCCTAGCCAGATTCTCTGCATTTGGCATTCAGAATGATAGCAAAGCCTCTACAAAAATTTACCACCCAGAGACCGAGTGCTGACTGCCCACACACTTCTTCTTTGAGGATAGTATTAAAGTGGCAGCATTTGTACATTTGAAATTTTTAAAAAGATCACATTTTTGGAACATTCTAAAGCCTTTATTTAGCATCAGATAGATTTCATTAGAACACTTGTTAACATCAAGACAGCAATTAAAGTAATTTACTGGCAGCTACCAAAGGCCCTTGTAGCAGTATCTCAGTCTGGGGATTGAAGGGAATAAATACTGTAAGATTAATATGCCCCAATTAAAGGGGCAAAGCTACTGTACAGTAGGTCTCCATACATATTTTAAGTACACAGGTACCTTACAAACTGGAAATGCACAAGACCTTCCTTTACATAGTTTGATACTTACAATACATACATGAATGCAGCTTAAACTTGCGGGTGGCAGTTGCCACTAGAAGTTGAAGTATTTAAAAATGTCATTATGTCATGATGGTAATTAAAATCTTTCTAGGGCATTTGTGAATTGCTAGATTTTATACATATTTGCAGTTCAAACGTACAATTTAAACATTTTAATGACAATGATTACAGAAAACTATAAAAGTAAAGAACACTAACATAAGTAAATGAAATACCTTTTCCACTTTAATTCTTTAGACTTTTCAGATTGGGAAGCCCTATTCAGAATATTCAGGCCTTTTTTTCTTTGGGGAGCAGAGATGGGATTAAATTGATGATTAATATGATTAAAGCCATCTTATCAATTTAGTTCTTTACAAAATTACAGCCTCTATATTTGAGCACAGAAACACTGTATAGGTGAATTCTAAACATACCACAGTTACATCTAAACATTCAAGCATGACAGCAGAAAAATAGACAAAATAAGTTGATCTGAGATTACTATATAATTCCACAAAGCTAAAGTTACATTTAGCAACCAGGAAAAGCATCTCTCCAGCAGTGTTTCTTACCTCTCTGTAAAATATTCCAAATAAGTATGTCTGGATAGGAAAATTATTATACATTTTTCCTAAGACTTCCACCATCTGTATCACTGAGTGCCCTACCTTGTTGGGTGAAATGCAAGTGATCTGGAATAGATTCTTTTCTTTTAAAAGATGAGTACAAATGAAGAAAAAAATTTAAAAACACAGGTTTAAGACTTATTTGTAGATTAGCCAAATACCCTGACTTGTCTGCATTTTAATAAATGTCAGGCAAATTAAAGTAGTTTCTGTCCCAGTAGCTGCCAGAGTAAATCCAGTCCTGTGCTCCATTGTAGGGATTGGGACCTTGGTGGAACCACCTGTTTAAAGAGAGAAGCCAAGAGTCACTGGGGAAATGGTTCAGAATCAGGGTCCTGCCTGGGAGTGCTTCCCAAGCAAGTCCGCTTTCTCCCTGGGGAGTGTACTGTGAGAACAGTGCTCCCAAGGGAAATCGGTGCCTGCAGAGGTGGTGCTTCAGCAGCAGCGCAGTGGGCGCAGGCCCGTGCTTCCTCTTATAGCTCAGGAGCTGAAAGAATGTCAGACCTGCCATTATGTTACTGTGGGTTCCCAAGCTAGAAATGGGCCAACTTTGATTTGATTTTTCTAATATCTGCCATATGTAACTTGGAGATCTAGTCCAAATCTTCCTCGGTCTCTTATTTCCTCAATGCTAATATAGATTCTTAGGTTATTCCTAGCTTTAACATCTTAACCTGTACTAATTCTACAGGGCTACTTACTCATTTCTTTGCCCACTAAAAACAAGACTATTTCCATAGAACTAGCTTTCTATAGAGTAACAAAGGCAAAAGAACTTTTTCAAAATGTTCAGTTAAATTTATGTCCTATTGTCTAAAAGGGTTTTCAGAGTAATAAAGATATTAAAAAGTCTTCTATATCTTTGCCATTTTGTCCAAATATTTTAACAATTAAGAGGGAGGTTAGATTCAATCAGTCGGTATCTAGTATTACTGTTATTACTGTAGCAAGAATAAAAACACGGGAAAAAAAGGAGGCTTTATATTTGGTTAATTCTGTGAAGGTTCATATAGTGAATATTCACTCAGCCAAATTTTCCAGAATATTACATATTATCTGTTAGATTTTGGGATTTTTCTAAGTAGAGCCTAGTTTACACGACCAGGGTATAAGTCACTCAGACTGGGTATCCTAGTAGAATGCCTTGGGAATTGTTAACCAGAAAAAATCAGATTTTTTCTGTGGTGAAATGTAGTTATACTAACGTAAGTTTCAAGAGTCTAGCAGCATATTACTTCTGTAGGCTTAACGAGGTCAAGTACCAGAGAAGGAAGCAACTTGGAACCTTGGGAATCCAAGGTGTCAGTGCTGTCATCACACAGGTCAGAACAGATAGCAGTGCAGGATGGTCTTGCTCACACAAAGCTTTTCAAAGAGTCTGCCCTGGAGGGTGACCTGTCCTTGGGGACAGTTCAGCCAGTGCTACACTAAAATGTGTCCCCAAGCGGCAGCCTGACACTGGAGCTGTTGGGCTCTCCCTCCGTGAGCACTCAGGTCTGAAAGCCTGGGGCTGCTAGGATGCTGTCCCGCCTCCAAGACCAACCTAGTCAGCTTGTCCTTCTCAAGTCTCAAGTGTTTTAGAAAATGTGGAACAGGAAAGGAAGATTACCACCCTATTCATTGCTTCAGGACTTCTAAAAGTACTGAGTAGTCCTCACAGGTGCCCTGCCACCCTCCTGTACCCCTGCTGCCAAGCCCACATCTCCTGCCGCTGCCTTGGGAGCACACACTGAGGTCTCTAAGAACACAGCTTATGGTCGCAGGCAGCCACACACCGGAGCAGGGCTCACTTACAGCCTGGAAAACTGCACCAGAACTCTTCAAGGGGATGAAGGGAGTGGGATTAGGGATGGCAGTGGTTAGTATGGAGAGCCAGGGCCACTTCTGGGAAATTTCTGGGTTTCACTTTGTGAGGGTGTTAGTGCTACGCAGAAGAAAATGGTTCTCAACTAAACTGCCCAACTCTTTGCCCCATTGCACGGTGCAAAATATTGTAAACTGCGCTGTCTGCCTGAGAGCAGCCAGTGAAGGTGCAGTCCCAAGCACTGGCCAGGGGCTGACGCGCCCCGCCCCTCCGAGGAAAGGGCAGCCACGTCCTTTGAGGACTCCGTGCGGGGAGGGTGGGCGTGCCTCACATGCACAGCTCTGCTCTTCATGTCAGGCTTCTACTGAACTGTCCAAAGGTCTTGATCAACAGTACATTTCTTAGTGGACTTTTGCCTACACGTAACTGAAAATGAAGCTGCAAAAATAAAGCAGTTAATAATTAGAAGCAAGGGGCTGGGAGATAGCTCAGTGCCACAAGTGCCTGCCTGGCAAGTGTAAGGTCCTGAGTTCAATGCCTGGTATATTAAAAAAAAAATGGGAACCCCACAGATGTGTGGTTTTCTGCAGGAGAGACTAAGAGCCACAAAATGTGTCAAATCTTTTAAAAAGTGATCACAGTGCAGTGGCCCTCCCTGGAAGCACGAGTGAAGGTGGAGGTTCTAGTCCCCATCTGCGGCTCACCTGTCCTCACCCCAGCAAGGCTCCCAGGGGACACACGCACCTCGCTGCCCCCCTCCTCTGTGCAGAGAAGGGCTTTCCAGAGCAGCAGCTTTTAGTGTACTCTGGGCTCTGGGAGCTTGGGCTCAGTGGGGGAGGGAAGGGAGGTGCCGCCTGGCTCGGGCCCTGCCCCCACCCCTGGGCCGACAGCAGCCCTGGCCCTGGGGGCTGTATAGCCGCAGATTCTGAAGAGTTCATCTGCAAAACAGATCCTCATGCTGACAAAGAGCCACTGGCTTAGAGTCATACGATCATTTCTAGTTCCAACAATCATCTTTCTTTTATAGGCAAAAGGACTACTAAATAGTATCAGAATGTTTGCAAAATTATTCACATATTGGCTTTAATTTCTTTTGTAACAATTATGGGGCAATGGCTTCTCTTATATGATAATGTAAAAACTTTATGATATTCCTATTTGCAAATAATGCTACTACTCACTAAAATGACTAATTCCTGATTTAAAAAAAAAAAAACTTTCAAAAGTCAGAAATCTCACTGCCCACTTTTGACTGCTGGCCAGAATCCAAGACATTATACCTTAAACCAATTTTACTTCTACCACATAGCACTAAATATCAGTGATGTGGGCTGGGGCCCACAAACCTGGCGAGGTGGTGCATGCCTAACCCCAGCACTAGGGAGGCTCAGACAGGATCACTAGGAGTCTGAGTTGCATAGCAAGACTCTGCACCAAATTAAATAATTATTTAAGTATCAGTGACATACGATGTAAGCAAATTTCTTATCATTTTTTCCACACACAAGCAAACGGTTCTGAATATACATTCATGCCCAAATTCATGAATTGTGGATTTTCCTTTTGGTACTAAAAGCAATTTATCTAGTTAAAAAAAATTTTCCTAAAGAAAGGGACAAGCTCTGGCTGCATCTTCCAATACCTCAAAGAGAGGGGCCGCACTGCAGGGCCACCTGCCTCCAATGTCTGTAGGCATCCCCACGTTCCTGAGTTTCTTCCTTTTCAGCTGTCCTCCTCCTGTCACCCTCAATGGACTGCCAATTCCCCAAAGATGAAACAGTGTGTTTAATGATGCACAACTATTAACGTAGTGGAATGCTGAGTGAAAAGGTAGATCACCTACGGACGGTTTACTGTACGGCGAGTGTTCCATGAGAGTATTCTAACCTTTTTATTCTTCTTTGTCACACATACAACTTTTTGGCTTTCATACTGCACAGTCACCAGGAATAACTTGTCTCTCAGGCCTGCCTGGTCCCTGTCCACACAGCCGCTGCCTGAGGGCCGAGCCCCACCCAGCCAGCCCCAGCACACACCTTGTCTTCCAGTCTTCTTCTGACTTGGACCTGTTCTTGCGGGCTGCTCTCTGTTTTTCCTCAAGCCGCTTTTTCTCTTCACTAGCTTGATCTAGATTAAGAACATCAGTACACACAGTGAGTGTGGAGAGCTACCATCTAGCGCCTCAGCACCTTCCCCTTGGGCAGCAGACAAGCCGCACAGACAAGCAGGGAGCTCGCATTTTAGCAAATGGTGAGCATTGCAACTGGCACCTAAGATGCCTTCATCTCTTGACAGCTTTCAGCTTCAGCAACTTCTGCCTTCACCAAAAGAAACCTGCTTATTTTTAAGGCCAAAAGTAGTAAGTGGAGATGCTTCAGTGAAAAGTTGGGTGGAAAAATGAAGCAAATGTAAAATTATTCTAACGCTTAGACCTCACAGAACTCCTTCAGATTCCATTCCCAAGAATGTCACGTAATCTTGCAAAGTGCTATTGCTCTGTGTCACCAGAGCCTCTGACGCTGCTCAGGAAGGTCTGCTGTCCTGTGCAGGACCCGACACTGAGTGGCAACCCTGGCCTCCAGAGGCCACTTTCCTGAGAGATGGCAACCAAAGTCCCTAGATATTGCCACACATTTCCCAGGGAAAACTGCTCTCCCCTTTTGAAGAACCACTGAGTTAAAAGAAACTATACACTTTCAAAATGTTGTAGTTTCCAAGGGGAAGCCACACTTTTCTTCAGAGCTCAGGGGTAAAAATGTGAATTGTGACATAAAGTAATTAGAATATGAAATTCACAGAGATGCTAAATTTCCCATCAACAGGTAAGATGTGCTGCTGGCTTCAGGAAGTGTGTTATCAGGGGCTAACACTGAGGCAACAAATCTAAGTTAATGGTGTCCACTCTGATTGCCCAATTTAAAATAAAAGTTACTCAACTTGAATTTAAAAATGTCTGAGACTAGAAAAGGCTAAGGCCCAATGACACTAAGTCACCAGGAACGAGAGGGGCCCTCACCCCAGACACCACGCAGCAGCCCAGCACGCCTTACCTATTTCTCCATTCTCCATGGCCCGGATATCAGGCCGCAACCTGCAGTCCGTCTTGGGGATCACACTCTCCATTTCCTTGTCCACTTCATTCAGAACCATTGCAAAGCTAGTGAAATTATACATCTGAAAGAAGCAAGGCAGTCAGATGAACACGAACCATGGCGTGAAGTAAGGCACGACTCAGACGGCCCCTAGAGGGGCTGTCTGAAGTGATAGTGACCGTGGCTCCAGCGGTCTGGCTGGTCAGCCTTCTCAGACCACGTGTCTAAATGGTTCCATCCAGGGCCTGGGAGATAGCTCAGTAGAATAAGTGCCTGCCTGGCAAGTGCAGGGTCTTGAGTTTAATCCCCAGTTCCCCAGTACCAAAAAAAAAAAAAAAAGTTCCATCCGATCTGTGCTACCTGGTGGTATTCATGCCCTGGCGGTCTTCATGAGGGCCTCATAGGTTACACAGCCTCCGTCAACTAAGCAGAACTATAAACAAAATCAACATTTGTTTTTCTCTATTCAATTCTTGTTGGGCGTGGAGACTTTATACTGATAAGATACTGGCCTCTGCTTGCTGAACATGACAGCTGTCCCACTGGGTGGCACGGGCCAGTCCCACTGGGTGGCTTGCACAGCCATGCAGGTATGATCCCATGGTGAACATGTTAGGCAGGTCAGGCTTATTCTAAGTGACTACTATGGAAGCCACCAGCACATCCTGCAGCTTGATACAAGAATGGATGGGGCCACAAATGTGTGGGGCCTCTAGGCAGGGAGGAAGGTAGCCTCGGAGGTTAGCGGGGACAACTGATGCCAACCAGTGACAACCTGGCTACAGCTTAGTGCTGCCTGGCAAAGGGTACTGGGCTCACCTGGGCAGAGTTTGGAGGCCGAGGGGCTATCCGCCACAGGAGGACGCTGTCAGGGATGACAAACACGCTCTCTGAGTCTGGCATGGGCATTTCATCGGACTCCTCCGAAGTGCTCATCTACAAGACAGCCAGTGGATGGCACTTCAGTGAAGGCTCTTAAAACACACATGAGCACTTAGAAACTACAACATCACCCCATGAGAAAATTAGCTGTGTGAGCGCAGACACCGGGCCTCCTCTTTTCCTGCTGTGAAGTGTTATCTTCTTTGGGCCCAAAGCTTGGCAGGGGGCTCCCTGCTAGCCACAGGAAGCAGCTCAAAGCTCAGCTACCTGGAGATGCACAGGCCCTCAGCTGGCTCCCACTCCTACTCCAGGGCCAGCCAGGCCTGGGGCCACCTGCTCCTGCCAAGAGGCATCTGCTCTCCAGGAAGTCATGGAGGTGGCGTGTGCTGGCGCAGCCCAGAATGCGGAGGCCCAAGAGGACATGGTTGAGGCCATGGAGTTGTCCAGGGTTTCACCCTACTCATCTTGAGGAGGCTGCTGCTCATTTGGAAGAGGGCCCAGCTGGTTTACTGGCTGTGCACCTTCAGGAGATGCTCGCGCCTTCCAGAGCCATTAGAATCAAGCCAGAGCATTAGAACCAAGCCAGAAACCAGTAGGCCTGCAGATGCAAACTGCCCAGGCAGGACAGGCTCCACCTCGGACGAGAGTGAGAAGTAACCGCACAACACAGTCGGGGCACTCCCAATCAAGGGCGCAGGTGACGAGGTCCCAAAGGCTGTGAGGGGATGAGGGGCCGAAGAAGGAATCTCCTGGGTGAGCTGCTCTGTCCACTGCTGGAGCAACAGACCAGCAGGCCACTGGCATACTAGACGGATGACCAACTACTGCGGCCTTCCATCCTGACCCTCGTGCACATACGAGAGGGCACGACAGTGTCACGAGACCCATGGGCTGTGTGTGTTTTATCAGTGTCAAATGCACTTACGGTATCAGCATTATCTTCTTTATTACAGTGTTTTTAAACCTTCTGCTTTTCAAAGAGAAAAATAACTCCCCTGAGTAACTATGGAGTAAATTCTGCACATGCCAGGAGGCCAGAGACAGACACGAACAGCCTGGCTGCTGCATGGCTTACGCAGGAGCGAGCCAGGCAGAGCTGCTCCTGAACTGTCCTGAGAACTACAGGAAGGTGCACTCTTGTGCGCCCTAGCTAACCCACCAGCAATGGAGCACCAGAAAAGATCAAGAATGCACCTCCAAAAAAGAACACCTAGGCAGCTGTTAGAAAACGGAGCCAAGGGTGGTGTTTGGCTGGGCCCTGAGTCTGGGTAACCGGTGAACCCCAACAGCTGTCTATGTACAGGGCTCTTGACTTTGGGGTGCTAACAATATTCCAGTATCACAGGTAACCAGTCAACCAATTAACTGGCTGAAACTTCAATCTGTTTCCGGTTTGAGCCTCTGCCAGGAGGGGCCAACACTGCTCCTCAGCTGTCCATGTGTGGGGGTGAATTCAGAAACCATGGAGACACACACAGGGAGAGGGATCAAATGACGAGGAACATTTGAGGGGCACTCTTCTGCAAAGACTGATGGGACCCTTGGGGACATTTCCTGGGGTTCCTATGCTGTTCCCATTCTATACAAGAGGGCTGGGTGACAAGTATGCTGTGAGGGCGTGTCTGGTGCACTGACTTCTCTTGGCAGGACCACAGCCACAGAATGGGCCCAGATCCCAGGAAGCAGGGACATTTCTTCTCTAGTGCCACCGACTTCCTGACAGCAGCAGAATGGGCCACACACCTTGCTGAATAAGGCAAAGGCGGGTGGGGACAGGGACTGTGAGGAGGAAGGCAGAACTGTCTACACACGGCTGAAGGAAACAAAGGAAAAGGCCAGAGCCACAGAAAGCCATAGCATACTTGGCTTGGGAACTCAGCTCAGCTTACAAATCAACTTAACTAACAGAACTTCCACCCCTGAGGAAAATGAGGGCTTCTAAAACTTCTTGTATGCATAAGCAACAGAGGAGACCCCAGAGCCTTTGATCTGGGGTGTGAAGTGAGGCCAGGGACCTGCATTCCTAGCGAGCTGCCAAGCCCAGGGTTCTCCCCAGCAGGAAGGACCGTCAGTCCTGACTAGGTGAAGGCTCTTGTGAGCCCTTTCCATCTGCCAACAAGCAAGTAGGTCCTGCTCTGAGCCCCGCTTTACGATGAGGGTCCTGAGGCTGAGATGAGAATCCAGCCAGAGCCAAGATTACTCCCAGATGGTGGACAGGATTCTAACCCACAGCTCGTGCTGGGACCCTTTCCCTGGCTAATGAGAGGAGTCAGTCTTCAAACAAGTGCCTCTTGTCCTACGCACCCTCCTGAGCTTTCAGTGTTTCTGTCCATGGGGAGAAGACAGGGCTGCTGAAAGTAAGGGCCGGCCAGGGGCAAAGGGGAGTCCCAGGGCACTGACTGCCCCCCAAAAGTGCATTTACTAAGCAGAGAGCCCAGCAATGGCACCATGGCTGATTAGCCCTGACTGCAGTGGTATAGTGATAGGAAACAAGCAACAGACAACACAGCAAAGAAATGGGAGTCTCTGTCCAGGAGGACACCTCACCTATTCCAATCACCAAACTGAACCCCAACTTTCCACATCCACGTCCACAACATCAGAGCCACACGGAGACCTACTGTAAAAGCGACACAAGCTACTTTCTGTGCAGGGTCATGCCAAATACTTGTGACTAAGGCACATCTTTGCTCATTAATAAAATGCAAGAACTGCACACATTAGCAACACTAAAACAAAATGTTGACCAGTACCTCTAGCAGGCTACCTCCGAAAGGGTCAGTATAAATGTAAGAACCCAGTTATCCTATACCACCTTACAGTATGTTCACCTGTTTGCTGTTCTTCTTCTCTTCAGTGTTTTTCTTGTCATTTTTTTTGTAAGCCTCGAAGGTGGCTGGGTCTACACTGTACAGACACTCGGTCCACCTCCCATACAGCGCGCACAGCTTCTTTTTGCTACCAAGAGAGAGTGATGCATAGTCAGCAACTAAGCCAGTGTTCTGCTGTAATCAAATACTAATTCAAGGTTTTTGTGACTCAAATTCTTAACACACGGACATTTCCTTGTAGGAGATCCTTCTGTTAGAATGCTAGCTTCCTAGTTTATGGCAGCAGGTTTTAAAACTGGCATCTTGTGAACAACATCTACTCTACTCAACATTTGAAACAAACTTTACCTTTTATCTTGAATGTAGCCTTCAACTTTGTGCAACTCCTTACCAAAAAGGCCACATGGCTTAAAATTCAACACACATTTGTCTCCAGTCCTGTGAAGGAAATACCAAGTTCAGATTACCATGACTATGCAATGCCACAGAAGCAGTGGAGCAAACGCAGTAACTGTGGTAGCCTTTCTGGGCAGGGGCTGGGTACTGATTCTCTATACCTTCACGCCCACATGAGTACTTTCTTGTCAGCCAGTACCTCCATAAGGAAAAGAATGTGGGCCTGTGGTGAAGAGCATCCTGCCTAAATTCCCAAGGCACAGTTCGAACCTAATAGTTTTATGCTCCCTTACCTACTGAATAGGTGAAATGCCACCCTGTGACCTCAATGACACAAAGGAAACAATATCTGGAAAATGGGCTTAGTTTGGAATTAAAATTCACAGAGCCTAGAGAAGCTTAGCATTCATTCCACCTTCCTTAACAAGAAGCATCAGTGAATATTACTCATCAAATGAATGGGCTTCTTAAGCACTCAGCAGCTATACTGCCAATGTGTCTGGCTGTGTAGAACTGGGTTGGGATTAGAATTGGGGTTGGAGTTGGGTTTGGTTTGGTGGGTCTGGTTTGGTTTGGTTTCCTGGTGAAACAGAGTGTTGCTAAATTACCCAGGCTAACCTCAAATTTGCAATCCTCCTGGCTCAGGTGGCTGAGGAGCTACGGACTGTAGGATTTACCACTATCTTCAACTTATCGCCTAATTTTTAAATTTTCACCAGACTCTACTAAAGTCTTTTTAATAATAAACACCACTGAAGTGGTTTAATGAAAACTGAGGGGATAGGTTAAGTACTGAAAAGCACCTTACTTGTGGTTCGTGATTTCCACATTGCCATACTGCTCGATCCAGAGTTTGCCCACAATGATATTGTGCACACAGCAGGTAGGGTTTGTCCACGTATATGCTTCATTGTGTCTATTAAAAAGAAAATCCATACAAAACCAGAGAAATAAGTGACATGCGTCATTTTGTTTGAAATACTTCAGACTAACCAATCAGGCTTCCCTGATGGAAATGAACTCTAAAATAGGCATCATTTGCTTATTTTTTTTTTTCTTTTTAAATGGAGGAGTGTTACTGTGTTGCCCAGGCTGATTTCAAACTCCTGGGCTCTGGTGAACCTCCTGCCTCAGTCTCTGCAAGTAGCTGGGGCTACAGGTGCACGCCAGTATACTTGGGTTATTCTCATTTTAAAAGAAAAACAAAAGATTAAAAAATAATTCTATACTTCTGCCAAACTCCAAATGAACTATGTACAGACTGAATATCCCTACTCACAAAATTTGAAATCTAAAACTTGCAGGTATCCACAGGATGCTCAAAAAAACTTAGGTTTTGGAGCATTTCAGATTTCAAATTAGGGGTGTTTGATGGATAAGTCTATGTAAATAAATATTCTCAAATCCAAGAAAGCCCCAAATCTGAAATAGTTCTGATCTCAAGCATTCTAGGCAGGGAATATTCAATCAATATACAACCATTTTAAGCATTCCAAAGTAACATGAAAAGTAACATTAAATATTCTAAGAGTTTTAACACATGTACATATCTATGTAACTACAGACATAATCAGAATACAGAATAACTGGATCACCTGCCAAAGACCTGCTTACGCTGTCACCAGATGGTCACAAGCTCCCCTCCATTTCTGATCTCTGGATTCTTAACTCATCCCTAATAGTTAAGTAGCTGATCTGTTTTGCAGTGTTACAATGTTCTGCCTTCTCCAGGATGTGATACAGTATATAAGCTTAGGAGGTCAGCTTAATTTTTATATAATGCATTTGAAATGTGGGCTCTTCCTCATGACACTAACACATTCCTGGCTGTGTGTCATGCCTGCTTTAGGGCAAGGGGCAGAGAGAAGAGGACCTTTGCCCTGCTCATTCCACCTCCCCACAACCTCTGAGCAGCCAGGGTGGTTCTGTCGGCTTCGCTTCCAGTTCTGGGACTTCTTGTTCTGACTCTGAAGCAGATATAGGAGGAAGAAAGGAAAGCAGACTTTCACTGCCTGCTGACTTGGGTCCTCAAACCATTTCCCTTCCCAGCCTGTCTGCCTCTCTCCACTGCCCACAGTCCTGGGACTTGGGCTTTCTGTCTGTCCAGGGTTTCTAGCTGGAATCAGTGGAGGAGGACAGGTGTGCTGTTGTACAAAAACTGCCTTTGAACATAAAGCTGATCTGGTAAAGGGAAAACTCCTCACCCCCTAAGTCTAACATATGCAGCACAGTACTGCTCAAAGTGAATTCATTTTGAGTAAAATATTGGTGCCATGATGTATAGACAATTAGTGTACAGGAACTTCCACAGAGTTAATGATTAGCTCTATCTTAAAATAGATCCAAACACCAGGGTCAAACACCAAGACAATCTCTTTCATTGCGGTACTAAACCAGGGCTTTGCGTTCAGAGTGCTCTAGCACTGAGCTGCAGCCCCTGCCCAAGAACAACTTTTTCAGCACTTAGACTAACACTGGGTACGATCATGCTTCTCAGGTTTTTTCACACAGAGGTAAACACTTAACACCTGGTAAGCACTGCTGCTTTCAGGGTCTCCAACTTCTGAACAATGAAGTCAGGTCTGTGTAGCTGGGTACACACTTCCAAGTGGCTGAGCAGGAAAGGTGAATGGCTTGATGACGACTTACTCAAGGAGCTCTAAGGTGATGGTTCCTTTCGGCTCTGCCTCGACACTCTTCCCCCAGAACTTCAGTTTGGGATAGATTGAGCCATGAAAGATGAAATCGTTGTTCAACCCTTCAGCATGAAACGCACTGATTGGGGGGTGATGGCTGACCTGCTCAGAGATGAGTCTGAATCCAAGGTCGTCTCTTAAGATTGAGGAAAGGAATATGATAACTAACTATACCACTGGATGTGTACGTTAGTGCCATTTCAGTCAAAAAGCAATTAAAATATTAAACAGGTTTGATAAAGTACATAATTCTTTCTTATCTTGATGAAAGAACAACTTCATACACAAGAAACTATACAAATACAAGCCAGGCAACTACACTAAGTGCTGTTACAGAGGTGGCTACTTAAACATACTACAACACACTCACATGGACCAGGGTGATTGATATGAATGGTAATATTAACCATGCAAATAACTTACGCCTTAATATTCAGATAGAAGAATATGGTATGTGCATTATAGAATATTTAAAGAATGTGATAAAAACTTGTGCAAACAAGAAGATGACATAGAGAAATGACAGTCAAATCAATTCACCTAATAGTATGCTAATGAGAAGTAGGCGAATAGGCACAAGCAAACAGAATGGCTTGTAGATACACTTTTTATGCTTTTAAAGCACATATAATGCTCTTGGATCTATGCTAATATAGGGCTCTACATTAAAAATATTTTTGGTTCATGATCTACATAAAAATGAGGACAGTTAATCTTATGATCAGGTATACTTGTAACTACTTTGATAAAGGTGCATTTTTTGTCTGTTCCAGTATCTCTAACACAGTCTTTAAAATCCTAAGCTTCACAGAAACACGGTGAAACTGTTCATTTCTTGCATGCATAAAGAACTGTCTGGAGGTGCCCAAAGTGTTTTCTTTCTTCTCTGAAGAGCGATGGGAACCATGAAATTCACCCATCCCCAGGAGTGGAGTCAAACAGCTCACCGAACTAATTCGTAGGTTTCCCCCAGAAGTGGGTTGAAGGGCTTCCCAGTCCGCTCCCACTGAGAGGCGACGGCAGACACTGCAAACGCAGCTACACACTGTGGGGCAGACGGGGCACAAGTTACAGAGTGTCCGGCATCCTCTTTCTCACAAGATGGGAGCATGCTGAGAAAGTAGCTGGCAAAATCATTCTAAGGAGTTTTAATTTTTTCAGTTTTTACTATGGCTCTACAAACAACATGGGGACTTGGATAGTTATAAGGAAAAGTACCGAGTCTCTGCCTACAGGGTGAGACCCAAACATAGCATTTATAACACCCTAGGAGTCCTGCAAATTCTCATGCGGCCTTTTAGAAGCTTTCAAACCAAGTTACTTCTAATATACTTAAACTCTTTTAAAGGATCACAGTCCATCAGTATCAGATGGGAATGAGTTCCAATGGCACTTTCAGATGCCAAAACTGAGGGCGCTCAAGTCTCATACAATGCTATAGTATTTGCATGTAACCTACACCCTCCCATCTGCATTAAATCATCTCTAGATTAGTATCTAACACAATATAGTTATCCTGTGCTGTTTATGGAACAATTGCAGAGTCCGTACATCTTCAGTGCAGATGTTGTTTTCTTCCTCAAATACTGTGCATTTGAGCTTGGTTTCATTTGGGGAACCCACAGATACAAAAGCCAACTCTACATCACATTTATTGAGTGGGGACTCAACAATTTAATTGTGCAAACAAGAAGATGAAGCCAATGAAGTTAGGAAAAGTCAATTTATATACATCAAAGAACAAGATTCAGGATAGAATGTGATCGCTTTGGGTAAAGAATAATAATAATGTGTCTACAGCAGTCTGCCTCTGTCTCAGCCAGCCATTTGCACCACATAACCATTTCTACTAGAAGAAATTTCAAAAGTTCGATTCCTTGCTGTCTTGCTTGAACATATAGGCCTGTGTGTACACAGGTACAGGCACACACACACAAAGATGTATGGGTGTATATTCACTCCTTCCTCGAAACTCCTTGAGATCGGGGGATGAATGGATGATGGAAGGGAAGGCAGTGAAGGAAAGAAAGAGCGAGCTCAAGATACCACATGCACAGTGGCAGCTCCCAAGGGTGACCGTGTTCTAAGTAACACAAACATACATTAGCAAGGGGTGAGGAAAGAAGTTTAAGAAAGCTGCACAGAAACAGACTTTCCCCTCTGCTAACGCAAAGCTACTTTCTCCAATGAAGACACAGAAACAGCTTGTAATATAAAGCATAGTGTGACCACCTCCTGCTTTTCCTGAAATTCCCACTGGCTTGCCAGGGTGCTGGCATTCTGGGAGGTGGGGTAGACACAGGGGACCGCTGAATGGGTGGATGAAGCGATCAGGACAGTTTCCATGGTTACACTGGACTTTGCTGCCCTTGTCTTGTGTTCCTTTGGGGTGACTGGGGGAACAGTGTGGGGACAAGTCTTGAAGACATCAAATTTCTTTCAGGGCAGACTTGATAACATACCTGCATCCTTTCCACGGGGTCCGAAAATGAGCTGGCCTTGTGGATGAGGTATGTGTGCTCCATGTATTCAGTTAGTCGCTGTAGGAAGCTCAAGGGCTCATTAAATATGACGGGCATGGTGATCTTGGAGAGTTCCTATTTAACAAGAAAACAACTATTACGGCCAACATACACAGCAAACCAGTCTTTGATATCTTTACATAACAAATTCCTAAAAGGAAATAACAGAAAGTTAACTTACTGAAAGTTGTAGCCCATAAAATTTAATCAGCATCAGTTCAATTTCACAAATCTTTCTAGAGCACCGAAAAATATTCTTCTAGACCTTGCTAGAAAAACAAAGGGCACCCAACACGCTCTGTGGCCCCATGGAAAACACAAAGCTGCTACGTCTGCTGAGGTCAAAATTAGGAAATGAGAGGTAAAAGTGATGGGGACACAGAAAGCAGAACACTTCATGCTGGGACTAAAACCAGGGATGAGGGTGAGGCTGAGATGCAGTTCTAGTGCTCAGAAAAGAACTGACAAAATCATTTTGAGGAGTTTTAACTTTTTCTGTTTTTACTATGGCTCTACAAACAACATGGGGACTTGGATATTTATGAGGAAAAGTACTGAGTTTCTTCCTACAGGGTGAGACCCAAACATGGCCATTTAGAACACCCTAGGAGTGCTACAAATTCCCACGAGGCTTTTTAGAAGCTCTCAAACCAAGTTACTTTTAATACACTTAAACTTTTTTAAAGGACCACAGTTCCTATGATTTCCTATGTAAAAAAACCAAAACCGCATCCAAGGTAAACTTCAGCTTTCCTACTCAGAAACTGCCAGGCTCCCCTCTAGTTCACAACTGTCCCCTCGAACCAACTGAATCTATTTTCTTTTTCTGAGCCTCTCAAGATACCTTACAGACTCTCCCCCTCCTTGCAGGAGTGCTGGACTGCTAGAAGTCTATAGCTGCAGACAAGAATCGCTGCTCAAACGAACTCATCAAAATTTCCAGCACTAGCTTGTGCCTGAAGTTTTTCTTTTAAGAGTGGGTAAGGACCAACTACATATGCATTTTTGTGGGTAATTTTCCAAACAAAATTTGAGATGGATTTTAGCTGACAATGCTGAGATTTTCCTGACCCTATCCTTCTAGTATCAACTGTGGGCAAGAGTGCTTTTGTATTTTACAGAACGGTTTTAAGTTTTGTCTGCAAGAATGGCACTATCACACCCCGTTCAAAGTCAGTTTAATGACTAGGCAGGGCTCTCTGACGTAGGCTGCAACCTTCCAACTCTGTTCACTATGTGCTATCACCAAGAAGGACCAGCCTAAGTTCTTCTAGAAAATTCAATGACAAACTTAACTTCTTCTTCTATGGAATATTCTGATGGGCTTCCTAAACTTGTATTTCTTTCTAGGGAATCTGGTCTCTCACGTGTCTGTCAGCTGCCTGTCCTGAAGTGTGACCCAGGATCCTGTTCTGACTCCCTCCCAGGCCACTTCTACTGATCTGCATGATAAACAATAATGTGGCTTTCCCCGAACTGTAACAGGCACACTTAGATAAGAAAGCTCATTCATTGCCTTGGAACACTAAGACCACAGGCAGACAGGCAGCTCAATCTAACTGAAGGAAATGGGTAACTTACTGCTGCCTCACCGGGGAGGTGAGGGACAACAGGAATCTATCTTAAAGAGAAAGCTCACCTACGTACATCCTAAAATGCCATGAACCCCAGACAGGAAGATAGCTCAGTGGCATAAGTTCCTGCCTCAGAAGCACAAGGTCCTGAGTTTGATCTCTGGTACTGCACGTATAAACAAAAATATCAACCCCGGAGATTCGGAGATTTACTATCAGGACAAGCCAAGACGTGGCTTACTTGAAACGACCCAGACTCCTTCTCCTTAACTAAAAAATACCTCTTTTGTTTTTCTTTAAAACAAACAGGCAAAAGCCCTAGTAGAGGTGCATAAACTCTTAGGATAATAAAGCTTTCTTCACTTCCTGATACTATTCCTATTCCAGAGACAAAGAGCCAGCAAGAGCTTAGGGTACATGTCCACGCATGTACACATCTGCACAGGCTTCACGGGGGAGAGACACTTTCCTTCCATGTTTGGGAGTTCTTAAGCATATTTGAAGCACATACACTAAGCAGGTCAACTTTTCTGTAATCACGAGGCAGCGTAATGCTAAGACCTCTTCTCCTCACTCCTCGTATTGCTACTCTGTCAACTGAGGGAACAGGCATCTGTCACATCTCTGCCAGATTTGACTCTGTGGCTGTTTCTACACAACATGACACTAACCGTTTATCCGCCACAAGGCACTGTTACAAGACTAATTTTGACAAAAACACTTAAGACAGGTTCTGGGAATGTCTTAAACATATTTACCAGATATAAATCTGGTATATTTAAATGAGGCCCATACATGACACACCATGTGCTGCTTAGCCACACCTCTTTAGAACACCAATGGAGACAGCTTTAAAGCGAGTGCTCTAAGTGGCATTTCTAGGGCAAGGGCATACCTGGTTAACACAGGCTTAATGTGGCCCCCAAAGGCTCTACCAATTTATGTTGGCACCAGTGCTGAGTCAGATCTTTTAACATCAAAGTTAAGAGTGGGATTCTCCTTTCCAGCCCGGGCAGGCATATCCACGCTCATTAAACAGCTATGTGACCGAACAAGTGGGCCCTGTCCTAGGCCTGGATTAAAGGAGTCATCTACAGCCAGCCCAGCCCTGGAGGGCCCTGGCAAGCCTCTCCTGCTCAGGCTCTCACCATGCTCCTGTTCCCACCAGCACCCGACACATGCATACTGCTTGCAGCTCAGAAGCTGATCACGTCATAGCTAGCATCACCTACGCTGCATCACAGCTACTGAAAGCCATTTACCTTGCTAACTGTAAGGCAACACAATTTCTAAAGAAAGGGACAACCTCCGGCTGCATCTTCTGACACCTCAAAGAGAGGGGCAACTGCAGGGCCCCCTGGCCCCAAGGTCCCCAGGCACCCCCACATTCCTGAGCTTTTTTTTCTGCTGTCCTCTCCCTATCACCTTCACTGAACTGCCAGCTCCCCACAGATGAAACAGTGTGTTTAATGATACACAATTGTTAATGCAGTGGAATTAGGAGTGAAAAAGCAGGTCACTTTTGGAGCATTATTCAGCACTAAAAAGAATGGGCAATTGGGCCATGAAAAGACATGGGAGAAACTTAACTGTTTGGCTGCTGCTATCGCGCTCTTTGCATTATGGAGTAACATAAGAAGAGCGAGATAGCGCTCCTTAGCAGTCAAACGGTTAAATCTGTTGTTTTAAAAAATTAAAATTTAATTATTATTATTATTTTTGATATAGCCATGCATCTCAGACTCGTAGTGATTCTCCTGTCTCTACCTCCCGAGTGCTGGGATTAAGAGTTCTGTGGATGGGCACTGGTGATGGTAGCGGTCCATGTGACAGGACTCAATGCCACCGCGCTCTACACTTAGAATGATTAAGATGCTAAACCTCATGTGTACTATGCCATAACTAAAAGCCGAAGGGGAACAAAACAGACTCTAAGATCAAACTCTCCGCATCCAAACCATGGGTCTAAGATCTACTCTTTGAGTGGCCATGAGAAAAGCCCTGCGCTTCCCCCAAAGGGAGATGTGTTCTTTGACTCACCTTATATGGCTTGTACAGATTACAGTAAACAGATAAGACACCTGTTATAGTGCCCCCTGTCTGATAAGAGAGCAATACTGCTGGCTGCCGTTATTACAGTGATGATAACGGATCTCTCGGTGCTCTGTGTGCTCCAGGCTCCCATGGAATAATGGAGGTGTCTGAGGCCGGGACGCTCTGCCCTGTCCCTGCTGTAGGGAAGAGGGAGTGGTACTCAGATAGCAGCTCAGCTATGAGTGCTGAGCTTCAAAGGGGACAGTGAGGGCAAGTCAGGCTGGGGAGAACCAGTGCCAAGACTCTAGGGGTGACTGAGCAGAGCAGAGTGACATCTGTCACTCGACTAGAACACAATCCAGACTCTGCCATGTTCAGCTTAGGGCTCTTCCTGTTTTTACATTTCACTTTGTTGTTCACAAAAGACTTATTTTAAAGGAATTGTGAAGAATGGCTACCTGTTTGGTTCTGGGAAGCTTTTCCTTCCTTTTTCCTGGGAAATGCCCTCCGGAAACTTCCTGAGCGAGACTGGAGCATGTGCGCCCTTCCCTGAGCCCAGGTGAGACTGCATTGGGCACTTCCACAGGAGGGCTCTGCTTAGCTTGCTGAGGAATCCAGCCTGGGAATTAATCTTTCGCCTCTACAGCAATGCTGTATATGTTGCCATTTCCTCACGCGCATTTCCATGGGAAAACAAAAGGCAAAGCACAACCCTTGGCTGACCCTCACCCGCTGGCTGGGCCAGGCTTTCCACAGGTTAGAAGTGATCAAGGACTTGTATGAATGCAAGGTCTGAGGCATGAGGAACATGGGGTAACCTACTGATTCAGTGGGTAGATTTATTTTTTTAACAATCTAGAAGCTCCTACAATTCTGAAAGGTTCACTGAGTAAAACTTTGCAATGCAGAATAAACACCTTTCTATTTATATTAGTAACTCCGAATACAGGCCCTCAAGGAGACCGAAGGCTCACATCTCTGTCAAACACCAGACCAATGAGAAGGCAAGAAACAGGGCCGAGAGATGGAGGTGCAGCCTCAGTCCGGAACGACAAACGCAGCCTTGACTTCTGAAGGAGTCGAGAGTGTTTACAAGCCCTGCGAGTGGCTTGTGACTTCACTGCCTCTATTTAAAAATAACCTTACAACCATTCTAATTGTTAAAATTTATAGCTCCCTAAAGATAATGAAAAACTCAGTGATGCACAGTGTATTTCCTTTCCGTTCCCATTTAGGAATGCGCACAGCACAGACAGCTACAATCCAATCAAGTTTGGGGTCCTGTTCCAAAGGTACTGTACACAACTAATTAGCCTGTGTGTAATTCCAGTAATGGGAGGAAACAATGCACATTATGAAGGTCACGCTTCAGGAAGAAACATTAGCTAAAATACTTTTGTCACTGAATTTCAGTCAGCTGGAAAAATTAAATATTTATGCCAAGCAATTCTGCCTCATGACCCAGCCAAAAACCAAGTTTAAATTTATCATGCAAATTAACAGCAACCAATGAGGAAACTGAAGAAACTCTAATTGTAACTGCTCATCAGCTGAGAAGCTGAGAAGACAAACAGAAAGCAAGCTGCTTCTTCCCGAGCACTGCACAAACAACCTGAAAACAAGGCCAAGCTTGAGTGCAGCTCAAATGGAAAATGTTTTCTAAATGTACACTACCACTTCAGCATCCAAATGTGCAAACACTCCAGGGCTGAGCCATCAAGAAAGTCTGCTTAGGTACAAGGCCAGGTCTGCCCCTGTTGCCCAGGCAGCAGCTGGTGACCTGTGGCACTGGGCTTCTGGGTTTTCACTCACAGCCGGGGGCTGGCAGCAGTCTCCACTGTTCCTGTGCAGGGGCTGTGCCTTCCATTGGACAAAGCTGGCACTGGATCCTTCCTCAATGACATCTTTACCTCCCATAGCCCTGGAGAGAATGTACAAATTCAACTTGCCTCCATTCCCAGGCTGTGGAGGGTCGCGATGTGTTTTTCGCACCTTGTGCTATTTGGTTACCCCCAACATAACCAAGACACCTAACTTCTAGGAGCTGACCATGGATTAAGAGGTTCTTGCCAACTGAACACCTTGAGCAGTTTGAAAAAAGCCACTGCCCTAGTGTCTCCTCCTGGGGAGTGTGCCCTGCCCCACACTCGAAGCCAGGGGAACGTGATGCAGGTGTGATGAAGTGTGACTGAAAGCCACCCAGCCAGAAAGGGACAGAGCAGGCTTGGGAAAGCAGCCTGCTTGTGTGGTGATGGGACCCTGCGTGCTGTGAGCAGCTTAATGCAAGCGGTGGGAAAACAGGAAAGAAAAGCAAGGCCATGAGGAAAAACAGTGGGTGTGAAGCACTGGACCGAGGGACTCTGATTGCAGCCCCACACCTCCTACTGGTGATCTTCCGTAAACACTGGCAGGGAGGTCCAAGCTGTCTGCGCCTGTGCCCGCCACCACACACTTCCACACGTCTCCCATCATCCTGGGGTATCGGAGCCCAGAAATACAAATAGCTCCAGGCCACCAAATGAAAGGAGCGTTAAGAACACAGCTCTGCATCAGATGACAGCCTCTCCTTCCCAAGGTGTCCCAGTTCACCCTGACCAACACCAGGGTTCACAGCTCTCCCAGTCTGGCTAAGGAAAAGACCCGACGATAGAGTGGTCTTCCAGCCAGGGCTCCCGGGTTGGGGCATCCATAGCAAATCACTCTTGGTGAGATAGTGGAGATTTCTTGCTTCTTCTCTCCTGTTTCTGATTTTTTTTTTTTTTTTTTTTGCGGAACCGGGGATTGAACTTAGGTCCTTGCATTTGTCAGGCAAGCGCTTATTCTACTGAGCTATGTCCCCAGCCCCATCTGAAATGTTTATAACACAGTAGATCTGGCACAGTGTCAGCTCTTGTTCAGCTCTGTATCTGTCTAGTGTCTAAATCCAAGAACAGGACAATTGTCACACTGACATACATATGCTGACATGCTCACCTAAAAATGGCACCACACACCCTCTGGAGAGTCACTTTCAGCTGGGGTGGGTCAGGTCCTGTGGCTACAGGTCAGACACTCTATGTCCAGTGAATAAGCTCACTTGCCAGTTTTTTGGGGAAACAGAGAGCTCAAGGTGAGATAAAAACATTTTATAAGGAAGTATATTGGCAAAGAGGCCCTGCGGTGGGAAATACCTCAGTGTTCTCCAGCCTTTCCCAGCGCGCCCTGGTGAAGGCAATGCAGGGCAAGCAGCCCTGGGGCCCGTTAGCCCTCCTGGGAAGCGGAGACTGTGGAGAGGCTTCCGTGAGACCTCCATCGAGCCAGGATGACCAGATGTGTCAAAAAATAACAGTGGGGGAAGCCTGGCTGAGTATCAGGTTATGGACTGTAAAAAATTATTTTTGATAATATAATCTGATTTTTGGCATATAGTTGGGGATGGGTCAAAGAACTGAACAACTCTGCTAGATATTTAAAAACCCATGAAACTCCTACTCCCATCTGCCTATTAATGTGAGCACGGCTTGTCCATCCTTGTGTCTAGTAAAAAAGAACATTAATTGCTACTGAAAATCCTCTCATTCTGGCGTTAAATGATAAGCATCTCTGAGTTTTAAAAATTCTCTTCACTAATACACAAATAACATTTTACCTCTTATGCTAATATTTTCATGACTGTGTAACTCTGATCAGGCATATGCTAATGTTTTCAAGAGTAATGATGTAAAAAACTTTTAGTACTAAAGTCTATGGTCATGAGAGTTAAGTTTATATATGTACTTTTATAATAGTGAGATATAGTAATATCTTCAGAGATAAAAACCATTAGAATAATATCTTCTAAAGAAACAATTTTTGGGGCTGGCGAGATAGCTCAGCAGTGTAAAATGCCTGCTTAGAGTCCTAGGCCCCCCACAGTGACTGAGCACGAACACCTGAGAATGAACCCGTGCACGAGCCTAGTTTAAAAAACCTGAGAGCAAAGGCTATGGATTATCAAACATCTTACACTTAACTTGGAATTGGTATTTTCTATCAATCACTGATATTCTAATAAATCTCTATAGAATGTAATAAAAGCAGTTACACATTTTTACACAGACATTTAGAAATCCAAAGATGTACAAAATTGTAGCCAGTCAATCCTATGGCATTTTTCCTAGTCTCTTACTCTCATTTAATACCCTTTTTTGTTTTCTTATAAACCAACCATTTACTTGAGAGAGAGTATAGCAGTAACTGAAATTACACTGGAAGCAGCACACATCTGAAAGACCAGAATGACAGGCATTCCAAGCATATTTTTACTGTTACACTTTGCTATCCTCAGTGTCAGAAACATTTTGGAGGTTCCTAGGACCATTATCTACTTCATCCTGTGTATATAAGTGCATGGCTTTGCCCTGCCATGCTTCCTATCTTTTCTGCTTGCAGTTGCTTCACTGTTTAACCCTTAAGTCCTTGATTTCCATTCAGCTGTATTATGCCTCTCCATTTGTTACGCTCAAGTACCTATGCTATATAGTAATAGTATCACTAAGCTTTTCTTCTTAAGAATGTAAGTTACAGAGGGTTAAGAATATAAGTTTACAGACCAAAAATTAGAGAAAAAGAAGGGCTACAAGGATAGCCAATATTTTGGCCCTAGCCCTTCAAGGTCAGTGAGGACTGAGGACATAAGAGAACCCGTGCTGTAACATCCTATAACTCAGTTGTTTCCCAAATTTTCTGTTCGAGGAGATTACGGGGCCACAGAGGAAAGGGACTGATGATGCCTAAGGAAAGTCACTTAGAGAGAAAACATTCTTTCAGGCTTTCACAGAGAGCAAACTGGTCAAGCAATGGCCATGACTCATCTAGATGGCTGACACTGACAACGGTTCTACAAATCACTGTATATGGTTTCAAAGTAAATCCTGAGGGGATGTGACTGACCTTGGGAAATACAAAAGCTACATGTTTTGCTATACAGGTCTTGCTTAAACTTGCCCTTACCCAACTAGCAGAAAAGTTTAACCACAAGGCATAAAAGGTAAAGCTAGATTAGTATGCTGAGCTATAAAAGGCTTAAGTCAACAGCTTCCAACATTGCCAGTTTTACCAATAACCCACTGAGATTATCGACCATTGGATTATATATACAACTACTTTCTCTTAGTTCAATGAGAAAAAAATTTTTTGTACCAATAATGATTAGAAAAATTATAACATCTACACCCTGTGCTCTGTATAACTACTAGGAGGACAACAATATGCATTGTACCAAATACTAAAAGTGTACTACTAACATGTTTTGAAACTGTCACATTGTTATTTCTTATTAAAAGTTTAAAAAATCGTTAGCGAAAATTGATTTAGACATTTAGAATGTATGCATTTATTCTGTATGATTTAAAAATAGTTTATCTATGTTAAAATATTTATAAATCAAGACTGTATGCCTTCAGGGAGAAGACAAATGAATATAACAAAACTACACATTTTTACAATAACAACAACAATAAAATTATAACATATTTCTGTGTTAAAGAAAACAACAAAGGCTATGGGGAAAGGAGGAAGAAACAGGGAAAACAGGAGAACAGGGCCGTCAGATGTCACATTAAGGAGTCCTCAACAAAGGACAAGGCAGTAAGGAAATGTGGAACAAAGGCCTCCCACAGTGGGGATCACTCTCAGTTCTGAGAAGGTGAGAAAAGCTTGTTTGGTAAAATCTTCCACCATGAGGAGGCTTAGGATTGAATTCTAGTTATGTAATGTATTTATTTCATCAAGTATAATCCAACACTTTGGTAACACAATCCTGGCCAAAACAGGATTATGTACATGGAAGTAGAAGAGATGGTGGCCTAGCGCAGAGACCAAGGCACCGAGTCCAGGATGACCAGTTCTGGAGGAGAAACTATGACTTTCCTTCCTGAGTATGACAAAATCAGGCCAAAGGCACATTTGCAAGATGGGCACTGACCGTGCGCGTGCGCATTATGCATCAGGAATGTACTAATAAAAAAAGTAAAAATTATTTTTAAAAGTCGTGTCTTGAATGACAGGACATCATGAAACTTCATCCTTGCACAATGGCCAGAAAGTGTAACTCACATGTGAGTTTTTCATATGAACTTCTTTGACCACACTGCCACAGACACGTGTGGTACCAATTCTATAGCCACTTAAAATGGTGTTTTCTTCTTCAATGAGGTGTAAAATCAATTTAATGAGTTGGATTAGCATTATTTTAATGTAACAGAAAATACCATCTGAGATGAGTGAGCTTTTTGAACATACACACACACACACACACACACACACACACACACACTATATGCTGGATCACAAGGGGAAATACGTTTGCCATGGGTTTGAAAAACTGATACTGAAGAGCAAAAATATTAATTTTTTGGTCTTAGATTTTTAATCAGAGACTAATACGTAGAATTATCATCTTGTTTAGTGTATATCTGTCTCTACACATTTGCTTTGGCCTACTGAATTCTAATATAACTGAAGCGGATTTAGAGCCCAAGTCTTCTGAGGCAGCCGTGCCTAACTGCTGCTAATAAGGCCCAGCTGCTCTCAGCAGTTACTTATCATCAGCATTTTCTTTATTGAGCAATATGTTAGGCCAAGCACTGTCCTAGACATTCCACAGTAGCTATGCATCTGTTAGTAGACCTGGAAGGTGCAAGCCATGGTCCTGACTTCCCACAGGAAGCAAAACTCCTCAGCAGGGGACAACAGCTTGTCCCTGGGTCTCATGGTCAGAACAAGAAAGCTGGGATTAAACCTCACATTATCAGTGTATGAATGAATGAATGAATGAATTAATTAATTAATTAATTTTGTGGTACCAGGGATTGAACTCAGGACCTTGTGTTCCACTGAGCTATCTCCCTAGCCCTCATGTATGAATTTTAGCTGAACTATTCTTCATGCAAAATTCAGAAAACGCATGTTTTAGGTGGATGTTTCTGGGATGCGCTCCTTAGAAATGATATGTAGAAAGTCTAAGATGCAGACATTAGAAAAATGCCATGGGCCAGGGTGGTGGCGTATGCCTGGAATCCTAGCACTAAGCCAAGGCAGGAGGACAGTTGTGAGTTCAAGACCAGCCTGGGCTATAAAGTGAGCTCAAGGCCAGGCTGAACTGCGTAGCAAGATCCTGTCTCAAAATGGCTCTTCCCCCTAAAAAAATGCTGAACCTGGCACACCAGCAGGTGAGAGGATTTCAAGCATCAAGAGGACACTGTGGTGGAAGGGACTCTACTTCCTGGTGCAGGGAGCAAGCTGGGAGCCTCCCAGGCAGCACTCAAGACTGCATCCTTCACCAAGATGATGTCCAGACAGATCCCCTGGCTTCTCAGGACTCACACATTTTGCAGTTTCATCATTCTTGATAGTGACAAAACGAGGGGAAGAGTTGCAAGAACTTTACTCAGAATTCTAGCCTAACACCATGGGGTAGAGTCACACACAGCGGGAAACGCCACCATCTCCACTCCTTCCCGCATCAGATCTGCCCTCCCAAACAGTGACACAGAAGCATATTCCAAATAGTTAATATAGTGTGCTCACAGATCCCAGTAAAAAATTTACTTGGTGCAGCAAATGTAACTGAAATCATTTCTAACACTTGGAATTTTTCAAATTCTTCAAATTTCTAGGTAACTTTATGAGGAGATAAAATGTGGTATAATACTAGAAAAGGTACACTTAAATTTTTCTTACCATTGGGTTAGTGAGATGGCTCAGCGGTCTAGAGCGCCTGCTTAGGCAAGCTTAGTCAACCCCAGGGACTGTGGTTCGATCCTCAGCACCACATGCTGTGCCAGCCCTACCCCCAGGGCAGCTGAGCCAGCCATAACATAAATTTTTCTTACCATTAAAAGGCACACTGGAGCCATATTAAAAGGCAAAAGAGAGGTTCACATCTGTTAGAAAAATGTAATTCTTTTCAAAGATTTTTGACTCTTGTAGAACATGCCTGTCCATTGCTTTCCTGCCAACTTCTGAAGCAGTAACTTCCAAAGGCCATTCGATTAAATATAAATGAGCCTAGTATCATTATATTAAAAAAGCTAATTACCATTCCAATACATTTTCTGAGGATGCTCCAGATACTGAAGTCATTTCTGGAAAACATAGGAGAGGGCAAGCTTGTTCTGAAAAAAAAAAAGGAAAACAGTTTATTTTAGTGGCATTGACAATGGAGAAGAAAAAGCTATTGTCAGTAACATTCAAGGGCAGGCACACATTAGAGAGACGTTTTAAAAATGTCCACTGTCACAGACAGCAAAACAAGGCCCACTTGGGTCGTACCTGTCCCCTGCTACTTTGGTGCCTAAGAAGTTCTGTAGCAAATCAATGGGCCCCCATGTTGCTAGTCTTCCCAGCCGCGGGGCTCAGCTGTCTGGGTCACCTTTAAAGGACACTATCCTTACCTGTGCTGGCACATCTCACCCCCTGACTCATTCAGCACCCCTGCAATGTTCTGATCTTCAATGCTTACTGTACTTTCACTGCTAAACACTATATACAGAATGCAATCAGAACCTGAAGATTTTAGAGAACTGAAGGGGAAAACTGAAATCAACTATACTAGTCAAAGTAAAATGCAGGCCAGCATCACACATTCGTACTTCTGCAATGGCAGTGCCCTTGAGCAAGTCAGGATATATATTAGAAAGCCCTTCACAACCTGACGTGTTCGGTCAACTTGAACCACTGGTGCAACATGCATAACTATCCCAGTGGCCAGATCCAACCACAGCTGATTAGTATCTAACATCAGATGATGGAATTCAAATCAAAGCAGTTGGCAGTGAGACATGAATTAAGCCCCATAGTGAACATGATAAACCTTGACAAAAGGAGGAGCTTCAAAGTCTCTACAGAGATTCAGAAGTTTCTAGAAGATGGTAATTATAAGTAGCAGAGGTCTGTGGCTTAGATAAGCAGCACATCAGAACCCAGGTGTCCTAATGCCAGGTCTGCTGGGCTGGAGCTGAGCCTGTGTCCATCGATTAAAGTGGGAGGACCCACCTCTGAAACACCATGCTGTTAATAACCTGCTCTCATTCCAGGTATCTCAAGTTATGGCAAGAGATGCAGCTTTCCAGGTACCGTGAAACACACCCATGTAACTAAAATGTTAAGTAGTAAAGAACCTCTAAGTCGTAACTGATTTAAGTTACACACATTAATAAAATTTGAAGGTTTCCAGTATCATTTAAAATCCCTCAGCACAATTCTTCTGGCTGTTGCTTTGTCAGACACACACACTGCTCATCTGGCGAAGCTGCTGCCTAACCAATCTGCTGGATGAGCAGCCACAGATGGGATTTCAGTCACATTTTCCACTCTCCAAGACCATCAATCTCTGATCACGAACAGGGGATTCCAGGAATCCAAATCCTGCCACCATTACCACATGCAAGTACAGCACAGTTATAGAGATGTACGGAAACTAAGTTCTCCATCTCCTGCCCATGAAAACACCAAAGCACATAAATGCAACCTAGATACAAAGTTGTGACTGTGAAGTAAGCTCTGTAAAGACTGAACAACGGCTCCAGTAACCTCCAACATGAGTATAGAAAGTGGACTGGCAAGTCCTTTTGTTCTGATTAGAGAGAAGACCAGAAGAAAATCAACAGATCTCTCAGAGATTTTTCCCTTTTTTTTGGTTTTGAGACAAAACGATACAAAACAGCATTGCTGCTAAGAGTTCTACATGAATCTCATTCTTGCACACATTAACTTTTCATGGCATTTTATGAACATGTAATGATTATGCACATGAAAACCACACTATCTGCGCTATTATCTATTCTAAGCATAACCACAAAGGGGAGACAAAGGGATTTGGAAAGGTAAATGGCTGTCATAAAATCCACCTCATTTTCTCCCATGGGGCCCTCAGAGCCAGGCCCAAACCCATCTTCAGACCCCACCCTGCGCAGTGACCCATTAGAGGTAGGAGGAGGAGCACTGGCCTAGGATGCATACGCCATGTACAAGTCGTACTTTAGTAAATAATCTTAGGTTGCCGACCACAGTCTAAGAGCCTGATGAGGCTGCCAGAGAGACAGGTACAACCGCAGACTGCCACGGGGGCGGGAGCATCTCCAAGAGCAGCTGGAGTCAGGGTCCGGATCCAGGTGCGGCTGGCAAAGGGACCATAACCCACTCAGAGGATGAGAGGAAGGCGATGCAAAAGTGTCTGAAAAATATTTCTAAGCAATGGCAAAGAAAATGTGGGTCCTAGAAGAAACACAAGAAATGGAGGTCTAGGGAAGCACAGGAGCAGGCCCTGGGGTGGCAGGAGGAGCAGCATCCCTGTCGCCTCCCACACTGTACCTGCACGCTCCAGCGCCCACCGCTCCTGTCACACAGGTCATCTCCTCCACAGGAGATTAACTCAGAGAACTAGTGCTGTATCTCCTGCTAGGTCCTGGCTGCTGAGGACAATGTCCACCAGTCAGGCTGGGATTGCTGAACGGCATTAGAAGTTGTAGGATCTCTTAGTAGATCCTCTCTCACGAGGATCTGGTTTACTTTGCTTCTCACGAGAGTACTCTTGGTGAAAGCTGAGGCTGGATCAGCTAGCACAAAGGCCAGGCTTAGAAAAACCCCAAAAATGGGAACCAAGAGATTCCATTTCAGGAATGGTTTCAGGCACAGGCTGGAGGTGGGATAGTCAGGGCACAGAAAGGTGTCCCTCATGGGGTAGGATGCTGGTTTAGAGCAGTCAGGACAGGTGTGGCAGGCTGCTGTGCACCCTCTGCGAACACGCAGCTCCCACAACAAACATGGTATCCAGCCCAATGTCAACTGTTTTGGGGGGTGCAGCCTGCCAGAGAAGTATCAGTGTGTCACATATAATCTCAACTGTCATCATCACAGATAAAAAGTGAATAGGATAGACTAATTTTAGAAATATATTTAACCCAATTAACCCTTTCAACAGATAATCAACATAAAGGTATTAATAAAATATTTGTACTCTTTTTCCAAACTGTCTCCAAAATCCAATACATAACACATACACCCATGTAAAAGAGCACATTGCTATTTAGCTACTATTCTTAACAGTTAAAGTGCACTCTTGTTCACAATACAAACGTGAGTTTAATGAAGAGTATTTTATGCTGCTTTGCAGCAGACCTTAATTAGAATGTACTCAAGTGAAATTTCAGTTTCTCGGTCACACCACCACACTTCAAGCCACTCAGAAGCCCCATGGGCTATGGCTGCCCTGCTGGACAGCCTCCTCCTGAGAAGAGCACGCAGCTGCTCAACTGTAGGTGCCTAAACATCAAAAATGCCTCAACTTGTTTTGTTTGCCATCAGCAATGTTGAAGAAGAAGAAAGGAGATAATAATGTAAAAAACAGATTATTCTCTTTTTTTCTGTACCAGGAATCAAACTCAGCACCCTGCATTTGCCAGGTAGGCGCTGTGCTGCTGTGCTATATCCCCAGCCTAAAACAGAATAGTTTGGAAAATAATTTGCCCTGAAAAGGATGCACTCCTCAGGGTGCAGGCAGGGAAGGGCACACAGGACAGCAACTGGCCCCCGGGCTGAAAGCCCCGATTCTCTTCCCCTGAGCAGCTCTGCGCGTCATCATCCTGCATCTGTGCCTCTTCTTCTTCACACAGAGAGAAAACACCCTGTACCAGGGACAGACAGGGCCAGGCCTGGTTCTATTTTCGACCATAGAGATGACATTATGACTGTGGACACAGAACTCCAGGAAAAGTCTTTAAATGAAAGGCTCTCTGGTTCCACTTGACATCCCATCATCATTGCCCCGCTATGGACTCCAGATTTGACCCGCTCAACTTAGGAAGCACGTCTAACAAGCACTGGGCTGAAGCCCTCTCTGCTGCAGTGAATGCTAGCAAGCATAGAAGATCACCAGTACAGTCCACAGCACCTGAAGGCAGAAGCGAAACGCAGGGCCCTGCTGCACAGAGCTCTGCAGCTCCTAAGGACCGTGCAGGCTCATGCGGTCCAGCCGCTGCACACTGCTCCTGACCTCAGGCAGACAGCAGCACTGCCTGCTCAGAGATGCTTGGAAAAGAAATGCAACAGGGAGATGAGGCTCAATTTGGGCTGGAACTGATGCCAGCCACACACAGTTATGCTAAGTGCAGTGTGGGCACATATATACTTCTCTGAAATATCCTTATGTTCGGGGATGCTTTTTGTGGAATATATCTTAAAAATGTGAAAATCCTGCAAATCTCCCAAATCAAGGCTGTATATCTAGACAATCTGCCTTGTTTGGACAGCCACAAATGTTTTTCCATTATTTTATCAGTCCATGTTCTTAGTACACAATGTTTATTCCTTGTGGAGAGCTGATACAGATGTGTACCACATCTCACTTCCTTTCTTCACCCCCTTTCTCTTACCTCCCTCCCCATCCATCTCTTGATCTCTTCCCCTTTGATAGAGATCAGTCTCAGGATGACGTATTATCTTTCAGTTCGCTCTTTCTTTACATTTAGGTTTCTCATAGAATAAGAGAAAAACCATGGGCTATTTCAGCTTGTGTGCTTGTTTCATTTAATCTTATCATCTGAAAGTGCATCCATGTTCTTACAAGTGACTTGTTTACCCTTCTTTGTGACAGAGTAGCCCAGCACTGCATATAAAACCCACATTTTCTTTATCACGCATCTGTCAGTAAACAGACCACCTCCAAGATTCAGCTATTATGAATCGTTCTTGCGCAAACATGAGCACGCACAGACCTCTGAAATATGATGGTCTTGGCTCTTTTAGGAAGACATCAATAAGCTGGGTCAAATGGAATTTCTATTTTCAGTATTTCTGAGGACTCTCCCTACTAATTTCAAAAGTAGTTGTACCAGTGGTGTAGAAAAGTTACTTTTCTCCCTGAAGTCTCATTAGCATTTGTAATTGCTTGATTTCTTAATGCCACCATTCTTTCTTGGGTAAGACAATATTTTCAGAATTGTTTTAATTTGCTTTTTTCTAGAGGCCAGAATACTATGCACTTTTTCAGGTATTTATGGATCATCCGTACTTCATCTGTGAAGTGTCTATTTCAGTTGCCTATTTTTTTGACTTGGTCTATTACTGAGGGTGTCTAATTTTTTTTTTTTTTTTAGTTCTTTATGCATTCTAGTTATTAGTTCTCTGTCCAATGAATAGCAGTGAGATATTCTGTAAGAAAAAGAATGCCCAAGATAAGTACAGTCTCCTGGGAATGCTCACTTTGTGACCTATGCATATGTTCTAACGAGTTTTCTAAATACTTAGAGATTTTTACAAAATACAGCTGTAACAGGACGACTGTCACAGTCAAAAGTGGGATCAGCTGCTCAATAACGCTTTCACAGTCTGCAAGAGCTCTTTGCATATTGTATCTTGTTCACCACTTACATTTTAAGTTTAATACTGGTCTTGTAATTCCACTTGCAGTATGATTTATCAAGCCAAATTTACCTACCAAGAAGACTAACGTTATCAGAATCTATGTGGGAAACATAAATATCTATCTTTCAGTATTCTCCCTAGGGTTTAGACAAAAATAATTCATCATCTTATTAATACATGCTTCAGACAAAAGCTAAATGTCTTACTTCATAAGGTTTAGCAACCTTAAATTATAAGGAATTCAAGATCTGTCAAATGCAAAGCACACAGCAAAAACAATTTGCTCAAGCATGTTTACTACTTTCAAGTAGTGATAAACAAGATGAGCAAAGTGCATATGGTTATTTTTCAAATTACAGAATAACACATTACAGCAATGTAATCCACAGATCAAGAGCAAGCACTGAATGTGCTGGTCCAGTATCAAGCGGCAGCAGCCAGGGGCTGCTTTCCACACATTCTCTGTGCACAAACAGGCGTGCGCAAGTGTGTCTGGGTAAGCACTCAGATCACTGAAGTATCATCTGCAGCTCACACTGCTTTTTCACTAAATAACACTTGGAGGACATGCCTTCAAGTTGACAGAGAGCAAAGCAGCTTTCTTTTCTGCCCATAATATCTTTAGGGACACGCCTGAGTAAGTAAACCTACTTCACTGTTACGTCACACATCACCCATGCTGGGGGCTGGGGGGGGGGGGATGCAGTGTTGGGGATGGAACCCAGGGCCTTGCACCTTAGGAAAGCTCTCCATGGAGCTACGTCCCCGACCCCTGGTTCCACTTTAATGCAGTCTTTCACTCCTTGATTCTTGTTGTTTGCCATCCTATAAGCCAGGTTTAAAAGCTACATTTTTTCTATACTTTCCTACATGTTCCTAAATACTGACATACCTTTACACGCACACATGCACACACAAAGGGGCTTTTGGACTTCAATAATACAAAATAATGTATTAGCTATACACACTTTTCTATGGCTTGCTTTTCCCATTTAATACTTTGTGGAAACGTGTTCAAGTCAAATAGTAAGCATTTTTTTCATCACGGCACAATAGTCTATAAAAATGCTACACATCAAAATGCAATCTGCCTATTCTCCATGAAAAGTATGCAGTGATTTTGTCCCTCTGCCAAAATAAGCAACACTACAATGATATTTCAGTATTTTATTCTCTTACTTAAGTCTGCTGCTTTCACCTCTGCGGGCGAGAGTACCAGGGTAAGACTGCCGATCAAAACCCACCTCTGCTCCACGCCTCTCCTCAGGCTGACAGGCTGATTTCTGAGAAGCTCTTAATCACCTCACAAGGCACCTGCAGCCTGTGAGGCCACTGTTCCACCCCTGGCTTCACCTGCAGCAACTGGTGTCAACAGGCTTCTTTTCTACATTTTGTCAGCCTCACTTCTAGAAAGGATGTGTTATTTTGTCTTTTCTCAGCTAAGAACATTTTTTAAAACGCTTAGTGACATCTGAATTTAAATACTGTACACTGTCTACTGACATCACTATATCACTGGATTCTTTTCTCTATAAACTTTAAACATTTTATTTGTAAGTTAGATAAAAGGGCGAATATCTGTTGTCGCATTTGCAGGTTTTTAAAAAAATTTTTTTATAGACAAATGTCTTTTTCTAAGTATAGCTTTTGTGCTTGTATCTTGGTGACGGATCTCCCACCCCAGATTTTTGTTTATGATTTTCCAGTTCTCCGGGTACATACAGGCATGTCAGGCCCACAGTTCTAGGTCAGTGAGGTCCCTTAGAGGGCTCTGTCCTCACTCGCCATGCTGGGCCCCCAGGCCCTCAGATTCCCACCCCTCTGGGCCTCTCCCGTTTTTTTTTCACAAGACACAGGAGCTCTCCTTTCAGAATCTTTCTCACCCACACTTTAGGAATCTTAATAGTTTACGTTTTTACTTAAGGTCCATCTTGCTTAAAAACAAAACAAAACAAAGCACTGTTCACTGACTCCTTGCCTCAGGAAGACAGGAAAAGTTCAGAAGTTTTTTAAAAGTGATACTTTCACAGGGCTGCGACATGGCATAGCCCTGAGCTAACTTTAAATGAGCTCTACTGATTGAGGTGTTGGAATACTAATGGCTCCTACTCTGGTGGCAGAGAGCTCTCCCTGCGTCTAGGCCCTGTGCTCACCACTGAAGGCGCCCCAGCTCACTTCACCTCTAAAGGGTCTGAAGAATCAAGCACTCTGAGTAACTTGTGCATGGTCACAAACATAATGATGGGCAGAACTAGGATTCTTTAATTTGGGAGCCTCCCCACCCAGCTGGGCTGACTGCCACTCACCATGTAAGCTTGAACAATAATAACCACCCAACTAGGGATTTGGTGTCTGTACTTAGAAAATGACAGCACTAGTATTTCATAAGGCTGTGGCAAGGGTCCAAAGAGACAATGCATATAGAAAAGTGATTTTAAAATTGTGGCTCTCACTCATTGACTGTAAACAATTTAACAGTCAATATAGCCAGTATTTTAAAAAATGAAATAGAATACATCTAGCAAGTGTAAGAACTATTAAAAAAATTTAGTTAAACCTTTACTTTCTGGAAACCTACTACTTTCTGGATGGATAATTTACTTATTGCCATTAAAAGACAGCTTAGAAAAGCAGCTATTTATTGAATAATCTTTGTGACTATGTAAGTTTTCACAGGGAGGTACGTATGAAGTTATTTCTATTACCTGTGGAAAAGCAGACCGCAAAAAGGTTTTACCTGGGCCGGCAAGATAGCTCAGTGGATTAAAGCACTGCTTAGGCAGATGCAGGGATAGGGATTCAATCCCTGGTGTGCTGTGCTGGCCCTGCTCCCAAGGTGTGCTGAGAGGGCAACTGAGACTGGGCGTGGTGGCACGTGCCTGTAATCCCAGTGTTTGGAAGGCTAAAAACAGGAGAATTACTATGAGTCCAATTTGTATACTGATATCCTATAGGCCCTGTCCTAAGTACAAAAAAAAAAAAAGTTTTTCCCCACTGAGGCTCTGAATCCTGCAGGGCTCTGCTCCAGGACGATGATGGCCCGGGCTAGTGGGACTGACATCAGTCACACCCCGGGAAGAATTTGCAAACTCGTCCACTACTCCCTCTCGAGAGCATTCATCTGGAGCTTGGGAAACATCAAATAAAGTTTCTTTAAACACAGTCTAGAGTTACAACGCAATGAGGCAATTTGGGAGAGATTCCAAATTGGCAAAGATCCTTTTTTTCTTGTCATAATAGTTTACTGGTCAGTCTTCTCTGTTATAACATAGGGCCTGGGTGGAAGTGCTACATCATATCTTTCATTACTTAACTGAAGTGATAAAAGAACGTATGCTAATAAATCCCACACTCAATTCCAGTGTGCCTTAAACTTTCCATCCACATCAGTAAGTGACAGCAGCCCTATGTCCTCCTACCTTCAGATCTCAGCGTACTTTCACCAATTACATCCTTGGACGTTTCGAGCATGGCTTCTCCTATGCTTGAGGAAAGGTCTTGAACTCAACTATATTGTCAGCAACTGGATTTTAAAAGTAACTCAATGTTCTGATTTAGAAAAATGAGGTTGTCTAGTTCCACGATCTACTTAAATTTCACAATTCTTTATTTTCTCTAATTCTACTGAAGACATTGTTTTGTGCACATCTGGTACTCGGCTGTAATCCGTCAGAGGTTACAGTATGGCTTATTCTCTTCATCATTAATGTACAACTATTTTGGCTTGACAGATACTCAGTAAGTGTGTTTTTAAATTAATGATTTTTGCTAGTGTCTCTCACATTAAAATGAAGCCAAAGAAATAAAAATTATGAAAACATGAGATATATTTTTTGTCTCTAAGCCACTTGAAAAATATTTTCAAAACCAACTACTTCACACATTTTTCTTGAATTTAACAAATAAACATTTGTTCATGTCATTAAATATTCTGCAGTAATCATAAATACAGCACATTCATTTGACATTTAGACAAGCAAAAAAGAGTAATTCTTTTCTCTGCTTCAGTATCAAAAGGATCAACCAAAATCTAAAAAAATAAGTTTAGACAAGCAGACCTCAATACTGAGAATTTATTTACAAGTGTACTTCTGTGTATATCCCTATATGAAGCTATTAGACTCTTATTCTCAATTATGAGAATACTCCTCACCCAGCCCCCAGATCTGTCTGTTTGTAAGTCTCAATTTAAATACAATCTGAACACAGCCTGCATCTGTACTTTCTATAGCCCTGTGAATGTCTACGAAGCACTCATACTGAAACCACCTTCCAAGTTGGGATGTCATTCGAAATAAATGACAAATTTATATTTCCCAGCTAAAGACTAGACTGTAAAATGATGCTGCAGGGTAAGTGACTGTAGTAACAATGTCTTATTTGCACATCACAAATAATGGAAAGTGTTGCTTAGATTACACTTTTTTTTTAAGGCCGGCTCAGCCTGTCCTGGGGGTGGGGCTGGCGCAGCATGTGGTACCAAGGATCAAACCAAGGTCCCTGTGGTTGCCTAAGCTTTCCTAAGCAGGCCCTTTAGACCGCTGTGCCATCTCGCAGGCCCCAATGTGATTCATTTGGACACATGTGCAAACCTATTCTTCAGCAAAAGGTTTTAGCTCCAAATCATTTGAAAAGTATCAAATTCCACTGCTGGAGATTAACATTTTGCTCTCTCCTCCTCCTTTGTCAGGGTTAGGGTGCAAGGAGCCAGAGGGAGTGCAACCTGAAAGGATGCGCACTTCAGCGAACACTCTTACCTACCATTCACCTTTTTTTGTGGGACTGGGGTTCAAACTCACAACCTTGCATTTGCCAGACAGGTACTTGTGCCACGGAGCTATCTCCCCAGCCCCATTTTAAAACTACGTTAAACTCGGACTGCAGTTTAAGGTGGACTGCAGTACAATGAACAGCAGGAATACAGCAGGTACTCAGTACATGTTGCTGTTACAAACTTTATGCCAGTTGGTTTTCTATTCACTGGGGCCGTTGGGTGAGTAAACATTTTATAATACAAAAGATTTCTTCCATAATCAACAATGAAAGGCTGTTTGTGTGCTTTGAGAAATGAAAATGTCTCATTGCAGACATCTGATGTGCACTGAACGTCTTTTGACTTTCTGTCACTTATCAAAAGACACTGATGAAATAAACTGGTCCATACACAGTTACACCCTCTTACCAGCTGTCTTCAAAAAACTTTGGAAGAGAGTAGGGGAAAAACATAACTTCATTGAACAGATATTGATGACATTTTAACTGCCATGGTTTTGAGGACATCAGTAAGGGAGAGTGAGGATTTGTTTCAACAAATATATCAAGTCCGGCGCTTCTCTTTTAGAAATGCTGTTTCACTTTTAAATTCTACTTTAAAACTTTAGAAGTCTAGGACTTTGTTAGCTGAGCAGGTTTAAAGATCCCAAAAATCGACAGTTTTATTTTAATAAAATACACTGTAAAATTTGTAACTGAAGTTTAAGTTTAGGAGTTTACCTACGTAAAACATGGATATAATATTCCACCCAATCTTAACATTGAAACCCAAGGGTAAAACCAGTTTTTCAGGTCAAACAACTCGGAATTTCAGTTTGAACTGAGGCAATCTGTCTGTGTCATTATGACAATAACGCCCTCACATAACGAGGGAAAACAAAGTCTGCTATCCAAAGTTGGGAAGGCTCTTTCTGGTCTGAAAAAATAGCTTTCAGTCTGAGAAGTAGTCCTCAATGTAAATAATATTGAAAGAATTTTAGGCATACAAATAGGGATATTTAAGAAATCTAGATACATCTTATATATGAAATATCAGGTAAATTTAATATACTGAAATCAAGACCAAGTGCTTAAAACTCACATGTATAGATTCCTAACATTTATCTATTTCCCTGGCAACAGAAGCAGAGCGTGGGCTGATCTCCACGAGCCCAGAGCACGTCGTACCTTCTACCTAGCTCAGGTCTGGGTTGTGACAAGTACAGAAAGCACACGCTTCTTTCTGTGTACTTAGCATGCCACGCTGAAGGCTGACGGATGCCATATCGTAACCCAGAGCTGAGTCAGGGGACCGGCTCGATCAACAGCTGGGGGTTTAACTACTCTTAGACATCTTCAACTAAAATTAGCATGGGGTCTTGAAGCAAGTCAGTACAAGTCTAAAATGAGTGCCCTGCGATTAGTCATATCCCCTTTTTAGTTAGGCATCTTTACAAAACCCAATGACTTGGTTTCCTATTTTCAGTTCAGTAATTTTATAACTGTCTGATGTTATGTTTTGATTTTACTATGCAATTTGACAATCAGATTTTAAAACTTCTGATCTACTGAATTACACATGTATTATTCTGTGATCATCATTTAGATTCACTCTGTACAGAGATAAAGTTAGGGTGACTTTGCACACCATAGAGGCTTTACTGGGTCTTATTTTAACAAGTTAAAATTGTATACACAAAATTATATACTCTGATTTTTATAGTGGATTTCTAAAATTCAGAACACACTGTCAAACTTCAAGAACACGGTGAATTTACTTCTTACATTGGCCTGTTATCATACCTAGAATAGTCAGAAAGCTATAGAAACACAACATTTTAAAGCCAAAATAGCAGGTGAAAAATACCTCTAACAAGTGTTTTGATTTAGAAAAGGAATGTCACTGGAGGCCGAATTCTGCACTTGGCACAGCTGCAAGAGGGATGCCACAGAAGGCAGATTTCAGCCTGCAAATAGGGCGACTAGTCTTTGCTCATCCTTAACTCTTAAAATAACTATGGTTTTAGCCAGGCACAGTGGCACACGCCTGTAATCCCAGCCCCCTGGGAGGCTGAGGTAAGAGGATCACAAATGCCAGCCCAGACTGGGCAAATTATCAAGATCCTGTCTCAAGATAAAAAATAAGAGGGGCATGGAGGTATAGCTCAGTGGAGAGACTCTGGGTTCAAAGCTCAGTACTGCTAAAACCAAAAGCAAGCAAGCAAGCAGTACAGACACAAACGAGGACTTCACACAGCGGGTGCCAGGCCAGATGGAAGGCAGCAAGCAGAAGGGAGAGCAGCCCGTGACTGTCTGGCCCTGAGGAGGTGGTCTGAGGGCCAGCAAGTGCAGATGCACGCTGCGTGCTGCAGAGAGCAGCTCCCACCCTGCCCGTCTCCACACAAAGGCTGCCTGGGCCTCCACAGCGTCTGGTAAGAGGCAGAGGTGTGGGCTTGAGCACGGCCTGCCACACCAGCCCTGCACGCTCCAGAGGGCTGAGGCCCTCTCAGTGGTGAGCTCCGGGAGAAAACGGGGAGAGAAGCTCTTCCTGAAAACACAGACGCTTCCCAGGTTCTGCACACTGAGAAATAGTCTGCCTCGGCACTGGAAGATGCTCTGGCTGGATCAGGAGTTTGGTCGCAGCACTGAGGTCTAGAATCTAAGAATTCTCCACAGATCTAAGTCTGGGGACTTGGTGGACATGGCTGATCCTTGACAGGGACACCGGAGCCAGATGGTTTCAACAGTTTTGGGTATGCCCTGGGGTATTGCAGACAGAGACTTCAGATGCTCAAATAAAGGGCTAAGAAACACCAGAAATTATGGAACAGTAAGAAAAGAAAGGGATGCAGAGATGGCCTGGCCTGAACAGCAGATTTACTCTTCCATAACAGGACAGTGCCTCTTTGTGGTTCTGAACCTTTCCGACTAACTTCCCTTCAGCCACACCTACCTTCTCAGAATGAGCAATTTGTGATTTGCCTTTTAGCGATTTCAGCATCCTGAATTAACTTCCTTTTTAAGTAATAAGAGATGCTTTCAACTGCCTGCCATCAAAGATTGGATTTCCAGGGATGCTGCACTGCCGAGTCTCCCCAGCTCTGTGGCCCTCCACCCCCGCTAAGTGCTCTCTCACCTGTCTACCAGTGTCCCTTCTGACTGCTCCAGAGCACAGTGGATACCTGCACCACAGAGGACACATTCTTCCTTCTTCTGGAAGAAGTTTCTTCTACTGAGAAAGAGTTCACACTTCCTACAGCACACAGTGAAGTCTGGCACCACACCCAGCCTCCCGAGACCTGCTCGTGGCTGCCACTGAGGCACACGGTGCCAGTCACATCCTGAAGGAAAACAGCCAACAACTGATTTTTTTTTTGTATTAAGGGGATGCTTCATTACTAAGGAAAACATATTCCATGAAAACATCATCACTTTGCTCCTGCATCCCGTGAAGCATTCTGCTTCAGCTGGAAAAAGGCGTACAACCAAGATCAGAGAGAGCCAGTGGTCTTCTTTAGGACTGTTTATGACGAATGCATTTTTGCCTTAGATCTATTTTAAATATAGCATGACTTTCACTATATTCATGTGTTCTTTTGGTTTCTTCAGGTTAATGCAAGTAGACACTTATGAAAGGCCTAGATGACAAGTTCCATTTCCACTTTAATTTGTAGTAGTACCCACCATGGAGCCAACGGCAGACAATGATGTTAATTCTGTAAACTATTATGCAAAAGAAACAAACAAAACCACATTAACTGAAGGTTAGGATAAGTTACTTTAAATTTCAGAATGCAAGTCCTTTGGCCTAGGCATGAGTATGTCCTTAGACGGGAGCTGCACAGTACCCAAAGGTTCCCCAAAGAAGTTCTTATAACAGAAATGTGTTCTCCAGTCTTTGCATAACCCCCTCCAGACAAGTGAACACATTCGCTATAAAAGGCAGAACATAAAAAAGGAATCTTCAAAATCCCTCTTTGTCCACATCAAAGTTTGAAAGAGAATCTTTCTGATGACATGGAGGACGCTGGTTTTCATGAACCAATAAAAGTAACCACCAGGTCAGTCTATGAGGATGTGAGTTTGTACCAGTTCTTCAGTTAAATCCCTTTCCGAATTGCCAAAACAAAACCTAACAACGACCAAGCTGTGTCCTTTCTCAGTATAAAAGGGATACAGTACTGGAATAGACACAAAGGACTGCAGTCAGGCAGGACTAGAAGGGACAGGAGACACGGAGTGCATGCTGAGCAGCCAAGGTTTGCTTTTAAAGTGAAGAAGCAAGAGCAAAATGGAGGAAAAGTTCAGCTACAGAAAGCAACATGAATGACCGCTTGGAAGCTATGTTTGATTGGCTGGCACATGAAAAACATCAATCTTGTCTGGCGGACTACTTCCCCCAGGTGGAAAACGAATTGGAGGGGACAGCCGCGGCCTAGGGAACCGTGCACACGATGGTAAGCAAGACAAGGCGGACAGCATTTGCGGAGCCTTAGTTTACAGATGAGGAGACTGGTTCACGAAATTCCCTCCACACTGCCACGGTTTGGGCGTGCAGGTAAGGAATATAAAGTCTACCACATGCTACACCAACAGAAGAAAGGACACCAACAGAAGAAAGGACACCAACAGAAGTAGCGGCCTGCTACTCTCTGTTCTCACCCAAGGCAGCAGCAGCCTTAAAGCTGAACACGAAGCCCAAAAGACAAGGAGAAGATAGACAGGCTGCAGCAGAAACAGTGGACAGAGGAAACGGTTTTCCTCTTTCAGTTAGTTAAAGTTACGATTAAACATGGGTCTTTTTGATACTCTATAAATTGACTCATAAATGTTTTGCCATTAAAATTTTTAAATGTCATTTACCTACTATACAGATGACTTTAAAATGTGTGTGTGTTTAGGACAGGGGAGATAGCTCCATAGCACAAGTGCCTGCCTAGCAAGTGCAAGGTCGTGAGTTCAAACCCTGGTCCCACAAAATAAATAAATAAATAAATAAATAAATAAATAAATAATAAAATAATATGTGGGTGTGTTTATACTTTCTTGCTATTGCATGTGTAGGACAACAAGGTGTTCTGACTTTTTAATTACGTTAGTTGGTACATTTTAGGTAAACATCATGATCACCTTCATCACAGGGAATCTGTACCTGCACAGGGTAGATCTTTATTCATTTTTCCTCTTCTTCCCCTTTTTCCTGCCCTCCTTTTCTCTAACTTAAGTTGTTTACATTTGTGATAATTATAATTTGAAATTTTAAAAAAAGAAAGAGTAGAAACAACAGTTTGACACCAGCCAGCCGGGGCTCCTGCTGTCTTGCTGTGGATGGTGTGCACACGTGGGGTCCTAACAGCTCGGAGCAGCAGCGGCTGCCGTCCCGAGGGGCAGGCAGGTAGCTGTCCCCAACCACGGGTCCAGGACTCGCCGCGGAAGAGGGAGTGCACAGGCCCGGCTTCTCCACCTCTCCTGATCACAGTGCCTACTCGCCTCTGAGGAATTCTGGCCCTGCGCTTATGCTCATAAAAGCCTCGAAATGCCACAGTGAAACAGCATTTCAAAGAATCCACGATTACGCACCACCATCCACAGAAGGCTGTGCTGAGTGCTGTGCACATGCCCGGCTGTGTTGCCTGCAACTGTGTTTCTGCACTAGGAGGACCTCATGTCCATCTCCTGCCCTTACTAAAAGCTGACTCTGCTCTTCTGTCACACTGTCTGCTCGGGCCAGAGCACCCACATGTCCTAACAGCATGTATGCTTGGCTCTGTCTGTGGGTTCCACATTAATCTGCCATAGCAGCCGGCCTCCCTGCTGAAAACCAGCCACGATGTGACAGTCACCTCACCAGGGAGGCACAAGGTGAACACCTACCATGGTAGACAGAGGGTCCACACCAAGGGTCAAGTCCTAGGCCCTGCACGCTGCACCAGGCGATATCCCAGACCAGGAGCACGCGTCACACTTTATACAATCAGTGTTTTTTGAAAAGAACTGGATATCAACTGAATTTTTAAAATTTTAAAGGTACAAGGCCAACAAAATAATAAATTGTTAAAAGACTTCTGTAGGTTTTTTAAAAAAACAATCACTTCTCTACTTTATTTACCTCACAAATCCTTATTATTATATATGGTGTTTTCTTAAAGAGAAGAAAACCCCTCCCAAGGTAACAAGTGAAGAAAACAATACTGAAGACTCTACGTCCCCAGAGAGCTTCCTCCTAGAGGCAAAATTCAGACTGGCACAACTCCAAAAGCAAAAGACATGCCATGTATTTGTAGAAACCAAATCCCATGTCATCAAAAGCCAAGATGCCTTATCTGTGGTTTATTATAAAATGTACACCGAGTGAACATGCTAAGGCAGATGGACTACCAACACTGCCAGGCTGAAAAGTATTTCCTAACCCTCAAAATCTTATGCTTGTGTACGGGGCAGGGGAAGGGAGGAAGGATCTTCAAGTAAATGGAGCAGGATACTAAGGAGGGAGTGCATTTTGGTAAATACTTAACCACTCCATTCATTTAACATTCCGAGGATTCTAAGAGTCTCTAAAGCAAACTTGAAACAGAAATTGTATATTTACTTTTTTTTTTGATGGGACTGGGGTTCAAACTTACGACCTTGCACTTGCCAGGCAGGCACTTGTGCCATGGAGCTATCTTCCTGGGCCCCTGGATATTTACCTAAGAGACTGAAAAGTCTAGGGATCAAGCGGAGAAAGTAATGAGACTTCTGCATCGGGAAGTACCGTCAGGGGACCAAGGAATGAGCAACAGCCTTTAGGCCTCCAGTCGCCTCTTGTTTACACTTCTGACAGCAGGCGGGGCCATGCCACACACAGCCACCCCATGCAGGAGCACACAAAGCCAGGCTGCAGGTTAATCACAGGATGAAGCATCCTCATAAAATACGATGAGGATCAAGGATAGCTGGCTTTAAACAGAGACAGTTTTTCTTATGTTCCACTAAACAAAACAGTGTTCTTATAAGAGCAATACTCTCATTTTGGCTCCCTCTTTCTTATAATTGCCTTTCAAAGGACAATATAAATTACTAAAACTCACTCAAAGAACTTAATTTTTTTTTCAAGCCAGGCTCATTAATTACGTAGGGCCACCACCTTCCATTTCTAGAAACGCACCTGACATGTAATGAACTGAAGACACCGAATGCTCTGTGTAGGTGAATATGTTTGTTCTTTGGCCTATTATGTTTTCCCTTATTTCTTTGAGTAAAGAGTAATTATCTTGGAACACATAAAATACACATTATAGTAAATATATTTGTTATAAAATTTTCTATTTAAAATAATTTACTCATAACACAAAGAAGAAAACAATAAAAAATGGGCCACTCAGGACTAAGCACCTACTTAGGTAAGCGCAGGGACTGCGGTTCAATCCCTGGCACCGCATGCCACACCAGTCCCATCCCCACCAGGCATACTGAGCCAGCCACCAAGACTGGGCATGGTGGTGCATGCCTGCAATCCCAGCACTGGGGAGGATGAAACAGGAGGATCACTACAAGTCCAAAGTGCACAGTGAGACCTTGAACCAAATACACTAAAAAAAAGTGGGCCAAAGGTTAGAAATGCCTGACATACATCTCATGTAATTATATAATAATGAACTGACAAAGTAGTCCTTAATAGTACACATATTCTACAGAAAAGGTTGAATTACAAAGCAAGTATAGCTTGTCTAAAGTTAGTAGCGTTGTACATAATGAGATTCAAACCCATACTGTAGCTCTTAATGAATACACTATTTTGGCTGACAATACTAAGAGGAGTTTATACAGATATGTGCAAAAATCAAGAAATAAAACCAAATTTTTTAATTTAATGGCAGTGTTTATTAAAGGTTTTTGGTATTTTATTTCTTACAAGAATTAGAAATTCCAAGAATTGGGCTGGGGAGATAGCTCAGCAGTCTAAGCACCTGCCTGGCAAGCAAAAAGACCTGGGTTTGATCCCCAGTACCACATGCTGCACTGGCCCTGGAACCCCAGGCCCACCATGCTGGCCACTGAAACCAGGTGTGGTGGTGTACACCTACAATCCCAGTGCTGGGGATGCTGAGACAGGAGGATCACCATGAGTCTGAGCTGCATAGCGAGACCCTGTACCAAACAAACAAATAAATAGATGTGTTAAAAAGTTAAAAAGAAAAGAAAAAGAAAAAAAGAAATTCCAACAATTATCTTTCCTTTTGAAAAACCTAAAACATTTTTTTACTTGATATGACACAGAAAAGTCCTCCTAGTAATTATCAGAGGACACCTGAAAATTGATGTGCTCAGCACTCCTACGGAAAAACAGGTAATGGATTTACTGAGTGCACAGAAAGAGCACAGCTGGCACATGCGCCTCAGTGCAGTCTCTCTCAGCCCAGAAAGGGAGGCACAGGCACAATTCTGTGGTTCAGCACCGCGGACAGAATCTGGCCTCACCAGGGATTCAACAGACATTTGCTGAATAACATGCACATTTTTAAAAAGTAAATTCAGGATCTGTATGTATGCAAGCCTATCACCTTGTGAAAACATTTATATGCAGTAATAGTCATTGCAGGCTGCATTTATGTAAGGGAAGGAAGCTACGAGCTTAAGTAATGAAAATTAAAATTTTAAATTATCAGGCTAGTGCGCACATGAGAGACTGGGTTTGGTTTCAAGCAATATCAAATTAATCAATTAATTACAAAAGTAAAACGGCAAAAAGTAAAATATACCATTGCTTTTGAACTTTGAGTCACATACACATTACCAAGTCAAAATTGTCAAGACTCGTCTCTACATGCACACGTGGCTGCGTGCATTTTTGAAGATGTGCATAAGAATAACCCAAGTATAATCAACATCAGTCAATGATAAAAGACCTAAAGAACTGAGATCAACCTACACTGCTATGTGAAAAAATAAAAATTGTATAGTGTCTTTTACCTTAGGGGAAAATACATATCTTTTTATTTCTTGTGCTGAAACCAAAGTAACTAGAAAGACTAAAAGTGTTAGCTCTGTAGAGGAAGGGAGAAAAATCAGTTAAGAAAACGGATTTGTCTACACATACGTCACTTTAAAAAATTTTGAAATCATTAAAATATATAAGTATAAAATGAAGTCAAACTAGAACAAAAGAATCCTTAAATCTTGAAAGTAAATGAAAGAAACGATTCTGTCTGTGCAGCAAGTTCTTCACCACACAAAGGCACAGGACAGAACCGCCGCAGGGGACTGCGCCAAGCGCAAAGGCTGTACACGTTCGACATAAGAAATAATTTTAAAAACTGAAAATATAGGGGTCGGCGAGATGGTTCAGTGGTCTAAAGCGCCTGCTTAGGAGGGCTCAGGCAACTGCAGGGACTGCAGTTTGATCCCCGGCACCACATGCTGCGCCAGCGCCACCACCAGGGCAGGCTGAGCCAGCCACAAAATGAATAAATAAAGAAACAAACAAATACAACAAGCAAACAAATAAAAAAATAAATAAAATTAAAAAAAAAAAAAAAAAACTGAAAATATAAAACTTTTCAACAATCATATCTCAAGTAACAGTTTTACACATATGTTTTGCCTGTGGTCTACACACACATCAAAATAAAGCAAATCAGTAACTAGGAGAAATCAGCAGGAGCTACCATATGCACTTATCGTGCATGGAACTAACTAAAACAGTGTGCAGCCCGCTAGCATTCTTACAACTCAGATTGTTATAACGCTTCACAATAAAGAAAGACAGGGTTCCTGAAGAGGCAGAGATCTCCACATCTGAGGCAGGAAATAAGCCCACAAACTTACCATCAGAAAGCAAAGGAGCTGTCCAAGACAATATGTATGTGTCACATGCAAACTATACTTTAAAAACAGAGAAAAAACAATTGGGTTTCTGTCAAACGGACATGAAGCCAACACAGCCCTCTAACTGAAGTGTGGGGAAATAAATGCAGGAGACTCAGGCAAATCAAGTCCACCTGCTCAAACATCACACTGCTGCAGGATGTTACCGACTTAACTATCATTTTATAAAGAGGTAATAGAAAAGATCTTTATAGCAGAGTTCCAGGGAACCAATGTAGAAGGAATGAAGAATTTAAAGACCTCTGTTTTGCAGCTCTTAAAGATAACAGGTTGTTGGCTGGGGAGAGAGTGTGGTGGTCTAAATACCTGTCTGGCAAGCGCAAAGATCTCGGTTGAATCCCTAGTTCAACATGCCTTGCTGGCGCTGGAATCCTGGGCATGCTATGCTGGCCACCGAAACTGGGGGTGGTGATGCACGCCTGTAATCCTAGTGCTGGGGGGACTGAGATAGGAGGATCACTACAAGTTTGAGCTGTGTAGCAAGACTCTGTACCAAATGAATGAATGAATGAATGGATTTTTAAAAATTGAAAAAAATATTCAACAGCGCAGAAAATATTCAAGAGTGGCTGCTATAGTCACTAGGTGAAAGGTCTACAGGGGACTTTGCTATGGAAGTGTCAGACTGAACTGTCTAAATGCAGGCAGGGCCTGGGCCTCTGGCTAATGTAGCACGAGGGACCCCATGGTGTGTGTACCTAAGGAATATTTGAGCCCAAATCTTCACACCTAAATCTGATCAAACCTATGTAACAGTTTTCAGGACAGTGAGGGTAGAAGAATGGACCACATGACACCCCCGGTATGGAGGCATTCACACAGCCAGGCCATGGAATGTTCTGTGGGACAAATGACCAGGGCTTTTTCAATAAATAACTGGCAAGAAAAGATGAAGGAAGGAAGAGGGAACCAAGAGAATAAAAAAAGTCTTCAGAGATCTGTAAACCAAATGGAAAATGCCGAACCTTCTGTATCATTATTAAATGGCAATTTGGACCCAATTATTAAAAGATATCTAGTAAATTTTCTGAGAGAAGCAGAAAAATTTGAAAACATTAAAATTTGATGACAATTAAGACACTATTATTTATATGTGGTAATGGCACTGCTGTTTAGGAGGAAAAAAAGGCTGATGCCTTAGCGACACATGTGGAGGTATTAAAGGGGAGCGCTGGCTTTGGCAGCACACAGGTTAAAACTGAAACACTACAAAGATTAGCATGGTCCTCATCTGCAGGTGCACAACACGCGGGCTCACAAAGCCTGTCACACCACTAGGAGGACTGAGCTAAAGGCCCTACTGTACACTCGACAGCCACAGTTACTAGAGCATTGTAGAGCAGAAAATCATTAAGAATGCAGAGCGTCAGCGTCCTCATCACAAACCCTAAGGACAGGAGGCAGTGCGCGTCAACCATTACTACTGCATCCGAAAATACACACCATTTTTGTTAGTTAAAAGCAACGTCTTGAAAAATAAAGTTGAAATAATGCATCTCAGATTTGCTTTAGAATTATGTAAGATGAGAGGTGAAAGAAGTTGGGCAGATAGATGACAAGTACTGAGCCGAGTGATGCGCATAAAAGGGTTTGTTAGTCTATTTATAGGCATATTTTAAATTTCCCATAATAAAAAGATTTGAAAATGGCATTATACACCTGAAAAAATATTATTTCTCTTCATATTCCCGGTAAGCGCCGGCTCATTAGATACCTGCCACTGCCCTCGTTGGGCAGAGCTCTGCAGACTACGCTGCCCCAGAGCAGCGCCCTCCTCTGTGCACAGCAGGTGTCTGCGTGGACGGATTCGAACCAGCCCTCAGAGGTAAAATGTGTCCTGCATCACCTGTTCACAGAACGCCAGGGCTAGAAAGAGGCGGTGTGTCTCAGGGCCCCACGGAGGTCTCCATGGGGCCAAAGCCCGAACACAGAGCAGGGCCACGGGGACGCTGAACTCCATTTGCTTTCTAAACTCAAATCCAGCATGAAGAGGAGGGCAGGTGCCGGAAAGTCGCTGCAGCTCCTTGTCCCCAGCAACTCTACCAGGAGCACGAAGGGGACATCCGGAGCCCAGGCTGGTCCTGCCTGCTGTGTCTCCCTAATGTACTCATGACCCAGGGCCTGCCTGCTTGTAGGCCCTTGGGAAGGTTGTTAACTTTGAGCCCTCTTTGCTTGGGGAGCAAGCGCCAACGCTTTTGTAGGAGAGCTGGATGTCCTGTAATCTGAGTGGCTGGCTGGCTTCCAGTCCTCTGCTTCTACTGTTCACTCTGCCAGTGCATTTCAAGCGTCCAATCTGCGCTAGCCTCAGACTCCTGTAGTAGGAATGGCCAGACCTCACCTGCAGTATGGCAGTGCTGTCCCCCACCGCCTTGGAGAGGACTGAGCATCTCTGCTACTCCCCTGGAGCTTTCTGCTGCCTGCCCATTGGTGACCCCCTCTCTTCTGCTGCTGAGACAGGCTCGAGCCAGCTCGTCACTGGCAGGCCCCAAGGCCCTGCGCCTGACTTTCCAGCAGCACTGCTTGCGTTTCATTGCGACCCTCTCACCTGCAAGGGAAGCAGGTCCTCTGGGGTGGCAGAGGGGATGTGTGAAGGCGGCACAGATACGGAGCGGTGACTGAACGTCAAACAAAGGCTCTAGTTCCTCCTTCCACCCCATAGTAATGATTATCTGAGCATCCCCACTGCTGTTCTACAGCTGAACTATCTTCAGGACAATTCTGAAATATTTATCAACTTTGATACTTGGTAGAGGAACATCATTTTCACCCTCTGACCTGGCTTTTGAGCAGTGTTTTATCTCTTCACAGTCCTTGGTACTTGGTACAAATTTTCTAATGCACCTTCTACCTTTTACCTTCCCTGGAAACCAGCATTGTAATTTTAATTAAAATTACACTGAGTCTACAGATGAATTTGACAAGAATATTTTGATGATAATGAATTTTCTTTCTTTTTTTAAAATGTATTTGGTCTCACTACACAGCTCAGAATCATAGTGATCCTCTTGTTTTCAGCCTCCCCAGCACTGGGATTACAGGCATGCACCACCATGCCTGGTGTTGGTGGCCGGCTCAGTGGGCCTAGGGATGGGGCTGGCATGATGTGTGGTGCTGGGGATTGAACCCTGGGCCCCACGCTTGCCTAAACAGGCACTTAGTCTGCTGAGCTATCTTGCCAGCCCAATCTCCCTTTTCAGAAAGTTTTATTAGACTTTCTCTGGAACATTCTTTTGGCAAAGATTTATTTCAAGACATATAGCTTTTCAATGGTTGGTTTTAAATATCTCTCTTCAACTTAACTACAGTTACAGTTCTGCCTGTTGGTATTCCATAGAGTGCAGTTTATATACACACATCTTGCTAACAAGTACCACTCTAATAATTTTTCTGTGGATGCTACGCATTCTGTGTAGACAACTGTGCCATCCATGGATAATCAATGCTATGCGAACCTAAATTCTATGCGCATTACGACTCTGTGTATGGCCTCTAACTAACACCAAATGAACTTTTATTTTTCTGGGACCAGGGTTTGAACTCATGACCTTGCACTTGCCAGGCAAGCATTTGTGCCACGGAGCTATCTCCCCAGCCCCACTAACACCAAATGGAGCAGACCAGGCATCCTATTCTATTTCAGGTAGCATATTATACAAGCATTTCAGCATGTCTTCACCAAGCAGTTTTTTTTTTTTTCTTTCTTCTTCTTTTTTTTCGAGGTACTGGGGAGTAAACATAGGACCGTGTGCTTGACAGGCAAGCACTTATTCTGCTGAGCTATCCCCAGCCTTCACCGAGCAATTTGTTTGCTGTAATTTTTAACCAGATTAAAGAGGTTCCTTCTAATTGAGGTTTGCTAATCTATTCACCATGAACATTTAATTTTATTGAAAACTTTTATTAGGAATCGTCATATAGTTTTCTCCTTTAACTGAATAATACTAATATAGCAAATGACATTTATAAAGTGGTAACGATTTCAACATTTCCAGATTCTAATTTATTATTAGTAACTCTCACACCATACTCAATATTCAAAGAAACACTGGTACCTTAACTAAATATACAATTTGGTCAAAAGTGCTAACAAGTTAGACAATTAAGAGCTCTCAGAATAAATTCAATAAATCAGGTCCAAGTACAGATAATTGCTCTTATGGCACATAGCCAAGACGGCAATGAGCCATGTAAATATAGATGTCACTATGGCATGGCAGAGGCTCATTTTCCACAAAGCAGCTTGCTGTATTTTCTGGGAAAAAGCGCCATCAAAATGCAGATTGTAAGACTGTAATAGTTCATTAAATTTCTGTTGCACAAGTGGTTTTGTGGCTTAAAAAACAGTTGTAACCCCTCATATTAGTTAAGATGGGACTGTAATTGTCAAAGCTTCCCTTTTTTCACATAAATATGTATTCTTTCTTTTTAAAAATCTCATAATACAGGGCCAGGGATATAGCTCAGTGGAACAAGCACTTGCATGGCAGGCACAAGGTCCTAAATTTAATAATTTCTGGTACAAAAAAATCTTATAATACTTTTGTACTTTTATGTCTCCATTTGCTAAACTTAAGTGTATTTTTCAGGGGCTAACTGGCGGCATGGTGTGAGGGGTAAACATAGCACTTTTATGAGAACATGGTGTTAAGTAAATGAGTTTTCAGTACGAAGAGTGTTATGGTTTGTGTATAGGTGTCTCCCCAAAGCCTCATGCACTCAATGGGGCAGCTTCTGGAATTTGTAATTGATTATCGCAGAAATGGGTGTTGCACCTCCCCTGGGGCTGGTGATTTGCATTTCAACATAAGGGAGGAAGAGAAGTTAGCTGCTTGAGCTGCTGCTACCTCAAGGTTGCCCTCTGTGATATGCCACTCTGCCTTGGAGCCAGCTGAATATGGACTGAAACCTCTAGTAACTGTGAGCTAAATAAACCTTTCCTTCCCTAATTTTGAGCATCAGGTATTTGTCTAAGCAACTAGAGAAGAGTAAGACAAAGAGAAACGGAATTCTATGACAAGGGTGAGGACAAATTTCACATGAGTTTCAAAGAAATTTTACCACTTTGGATCTCTGTATCTAACTTCGAAACATATGTGTGATTTTTTAAAACATCGCCATAATTATCATCAATACAAATTATTCTGAATATCAATGTAATAACTGCCTGCTATAAACACAGATTTCTTACAGTGCTATTCAGGGTATAGACAACAGGGATTTGGTAGCACTGAATACTTCAATTTTTTTCCTGTTCTAAAGTTAAACCCCTTAATTATGCATGGCATGTACACTAAGTATAAAGAAATTTTGTGTGGGGGGGAAGGCTACTTTCAAAAAAATAGAAAATTGTTTTGCTACCTATTAGGCTATTGACAATTTCACAAGTGCCCCTATTTTTATATGAGTAGCTAAGAACGATGGTATTACATTTTATAGATTTAATAGGTTTCATTCTTTAAAAGATCAGTTTAACTTCTCTAGTGAGGTCACTGCCTAGTTTCTTTAGTGTTCTACCTTTAGTGGTTTTGCCCTGCCTTCATGTTTTTGAACAATTAGAATCTTCACATCTGTATCATTCTGGGTGTGACTAAACCAGAATGCAGAATACCTGAGCAGGATATAATTATGTCAAATACAAAGCACTTGCTGCCATGAGTACAGTACCCCTACAAAAGGCCATCTAGTTCTGAAAAGGGGGTAGAGAAATCCCTTCAAGCACAGTGGGAGATGGCTGTTTGTTCTAAACATAGCACTCATTCTGGTAATTTAATAATCAAACAGTCGCATGCTTCTCTGAGCTTTCCAAAGATGTCACCTGTGTTTCACTGGATGGCGTGATGTATGTGTCATGAAATCAATGCTGTCTTCTCTTCAGAAACTGGCAAGCTTGCCAGGCTTACTGTTTAGTCTAACTCCAAAGGACTGATGGGCACTAACTGTAAAGGGAATGAGGAGAGAAACTCGCCTCTCACCATGCCATCTGCAATAGTAAGCTCCATCCACGAACAGTGATTAACAAGCACATACAGAGGACAACTTCGAGCCCAACAAAAGAATACTGGTTTTGTCTAATTAGTTCCTATACTCACCAATCATCTAAAAATAAATATAAACCACGAAAGCTTTTTTGTTAACAAAGGACAAGTACCAATAAATCAGAGAAGTGATGTATATTTCTCCTAGAATAACATTTGAGACCAATGTGGTCAGAATCATGGTGCTACTTAATCTAAAAATATGAACCAAACAAATGACTCTTTTGTAGAAATCCACCATTAAAACTCCTTACCCCAAAAATGACTTCTACAAAGGCAATGGTAAGTGTCCTTTCCTGACAATGTCATAAAATCCCTCACTCTGTGAGTACCAGCATGAGCATGGACCCTTGCGTCTGTAAACTTGTGCTGAAACCAGAGAGCTATGGTGTGTGTTACATCGCCTTCACCGAGACAATGTCTGGACTCAGCATCAAGGGACAGAGCACGGTGACACTATTAGACTGTATGAAACATGTGTGTTCAGCAAACCCCAGGTCCCAATAATAGCCTTTGTTTCAATTTAACTAAACTGTGTCAACAAGCTAGCAATATTACCATTCATTCTTAATCAAACCAGCAAGAAGATCAAATGACTAGGAACTGAAACAGCATTGGAGGCAGGGTCATAAAAGATGGATGAGGAGAAGGCGGCCTGGCGGCGCTTTCAATGGGTATTCCTTAGTAACCTTTCTCAAGGGCCAGCGAAGGGTTGTGCGTTCCCCTGCAAACACAGCTGCTACCCCAAAATCAGTGCCATGTTCCTTCACTAACAGACTGAGGCTCCCTTACTGGACAAAGGAATGAGTGTCTCAGCCCACTTCCCTTTTGAGGCGACGGAGCAGCAGGGACACCCCACACAGAAGACATGCCGCCCTCTGGAAGCCCAAGTTTACCTCACGGTCGCAACAGCAATGGAGGCTGTTAAGGGCCAGCTTACCGGTGCTTCTTGATGCCATTGGAGAGAGCATCTCCCCCACCACAATCCTTGCCTTCGGACATTCTGTGTCTTCTACTGCTCCCGTGCACTACTTCCGCTTCTTCAAAGGACTGTGCTGTCACTGCTTCCAGTCGACTCAGGGACTTCTCTGACTCAGAATCTGTGGTAGAGCAGGTTCATTATGAGTGCGCGGAGCTTCTGTGCAAGCTCCCATAACAATGGGCATCTCCCGAGTGCATCAGGCTTTGAAACTTAAGCAGCCTACTCTGTCCCTCAACGATTCATCCGTTAAACACCTCCTCAGGGATTTGTGAAAACCTGCACCCAGGAAGGCTCAAGTGGATTTACGAAACAGATGCATGCTTACATAAACTCACAATTAAACCAATTTTATGTACTGAAAGAGATCTATGAAGATTGCTCAATTCTTTAAGAAATTATATTTAGTGGTTCCCCTACCCCAAATTTCTATGATCTTCCCCCTCAAAGCATCTTAAGCATACAGGAAAGCAATCAAATTTAAAAACTCATGTATAAATGGGAAGCTATAGCAGTTATACTTGTCAGATACTTAAACCACATCAAATATCATAGGCACAAAAGTGAAGGTAATTTTAAAATACCATTAAAGATATTTTTTCTAGTATATTATTTAAGACACTAAGCTCAAAGTGCCCATATATTAATTACCAGTAAGGAAGGCATTCTTAGGATGGAAATGCCATGTTCCCAGCTGGCTAAGGATTCAGATTGAGCCATCTGCCTGTTGGGGAATTATACGATGACTAATTTTGTATAATCTATGATAGTTTTCAGGCACTTTCACATTCTCCTTTGAGCATCTCAAGGATGCTGCAGCATCTATGAGGCAAGACAAAAACGGCACCAACAAACGTGGTACTGGTCTCCCAGTTTCTAACTGGGACAGCAAGGATCTGAGCCAGTACAGCTCCAAACAGCAGTCCCTGAATCTCCACAAAACTCTAAAGGATGCCTTCCTCTTTACTAACACTGAAAATTTAAGAAAACCTTTATCTTCCCCTGTGCCTAGCCCCCCGCGCATCCTCAGCTCTGCACAGGACATGGGTGCACGCTCGCGTGAACTTCTTTCACCACCTTCGCGCACAGCCTGCTGAGCGCGCATCACCCCTGAGCACTGAGGAAACAAAACAGCCCAGAGCTCGCTCTCCCCTGCTGCACAATACAACTCAGCCCACCGTGTGTGCGGAGTCTTCCTGTGGTTACATGGGGCTGGCTGGGAAGTCCTGCTGGGCCACAGAGGAGGAAAGAGTCTCGGGACGGACAGAGCCGGGCAACACACAGTGCGAGGCCCTTAACATGACGCAAGCTTCGGGCAGACAGACTTTCAGTGTGGAGAAAGTTCTTCTAATTTCCTGTGAATGCAAATTTATTGGCATTTCTAACGTTACAGTCTTGTTCTGTCACACACCTCAAACACAGAGTAGACCCTCACTGTCCAACGCTTTGCTGTCCTGAGGTCAACCACAGTCTAAAAACATTAAGTAAAAGCCAGGCGTGGTGGCGCACGCCTGTAATCCCAACACTTGGAAGGCTGAGGCAGGAGGGTTGATGTGAGTTTGAGGCCAGCCTGGGCTGGAGGAGCTCAAGGCCAGCCTGAACTGCATAGTAAGACCCTATCTCAAAAAGACAAAAAAAAAAAAAAAAGAGTAAAAATTAAGTAAAACATTAAGTAAAAGCTTAAGTAAATATTTCAGAAATAAGCAATTTATAAGCTGCAACTTGTATGTATGCTGAGGAGCATGATGAGATCTTGCACTGTTCACGCTGTTGCAGCTGGACGCAGGGCCCATGAGGCAGAGGGCTCCGTCTGAGGCACAGGGGCATCAACAGATGGGGTGCAACAGTGCGTGGTAAGCACGAAAATGGTGCTAGCAGAGGTAGGAGGCTGCCCCGAGGAGCCCCAGGGCAAAGCCTGAATCAGAGATGACTGAGGTCAGGTGGCGGTGAAGCTAGGGGGGAGGGGGGCACTCATAGCTATACCTTAAAATCTGTTGTGCATGAAAAGAATTAAAAATTTATGGTCAAAACTACTTGCTACTAGTTAGCATCATCCAGGATTTTGTTTTCAATTTAAGAGACAGAAACCCTAAGGCAGGACTTGCCACCTAAAGAAGCATTTTTTTTTTTTTTTTTTTTTTTAACCAGAAAGCATGTGCACAGTAAACACTGAAAAGGTGCTAAGCGCTGCTATGAGGCAGAGACACTTTTCCCACAACACAAGCCTGGCACAGTGAATACACAACACCTCCTTTTCTGTGTTGGCCACTCACAGGCCATGGGACAGGCGTGTGCATCCCCAGGTGACACTGGCGGATAGCGCCACAGATCGCTGTACTCTGCGGCCAGCAGCACCGGGCCCTTCCTCCCTCACCCCTCCCTTGTCCATCTCTTTCCCCTCCCTGTTCGTCCACCTCTTCCCTCTGCCTCCAGCCTGCTCCTCTGTCCTTGCTCCCAGACACTTTGTCCAGTAACGTCAGCCTTTCCTGAAGGGCTTGGACGAAGGTCAGTAATTGCCTCTATATGCAAAGGCCGATGTCCATTTTTAAATTCTAATTCTGCTTCATCTACTCTGATCCTGCTTAATCTGCCCCTCCTGCCCCCGGTGTGCACTATGCGCAGGGCAGGCGAGGTGCACGGTCCAACAGAGGTAGCCTGCTCGTGGCTTTCTAGGTGTGGTGACAGTCACAAGGCTGACTACACATGACAAGTAAAAATCAGAGACAGTGGGATAGAGGGACATGAAACAGAACTGGACATGAGGTAGTAAATTATGCCTTTAGGTTCTGTATCTACTAGTGAGAAGTTGATTCAAATGCAATGAAGGAAGCACGATCAGTTACTTGACAGCAGTGTGAGATAAATGCTAGTTCCTACAAGAGCACTTATTTCTGGTATCGATACGTGCACAGAGGTGTCTGATTTATGTAGTGAGGACCAGCTCGGACACTTGGCTGGTAATAAATAAGGGGTTGTTACTAAGCGATCGTAGCTTCTCAGCAGTGTCACATCAACCCGTTTCCACAATGGCACTGTTTCAAATGAAGCCCTGAATTTAAACATATTTAGCCAAATAAGAGAGACCATGCGGCCGGGGCCACTGTGACAGCTTACTGATGGTCAGAACCTATACCCACAGAAATAATTTTCAGGTCTTCTCATAAGTTAAATCAGTGACAGGCCTCAGCGACTTTAAGATAATTCAGTCTACTTTAGGGCGTTTCTTTTGTTCTTTCATGGTGCTAGAAATCAAACACAGGGCCTTGAGCTGAGTAGGCAAGTGCTATGCCACTGAGCTACACCACCAGCCAGAGATAGTTCAATCTTTTTTTTTTTCAGATCTGGGGTTCAAACTCACGACCTTGCACTTGTCAGACAGGCACTTGTGCCACAGAGCTATCTCTGCAGCCCCAATAGTTCAATCTTAAAGCTGTACGTTCTTCAATGCTGCCCACCTATCTAGTACCCAACAGGCCAGGCCTCTGCCAGCAGCATTACCGGGAGCACACTGGTGCCTTACTGGGCACCTAGTATCAGAAAGTGCTTCACGCCTCCCCGCCTGGTTGCTGTGTGCTCTACCAATAGTCACAATGCTTGTGCTTCAGAAACAAGAGCGGAGGGAGTGGTAGAGGCATAGGGTTTCACAGCAAGGAGATTCAGTTCGGGGGTAACGGAACAGTTCTGGTGCTACATGCTGTCACAGCTCAGATATTAAGTGTCCTCCCAAAACCCGCATGCCTGGTGCGGTGGAAATGTGAGCAGCGGCACCTAGTGAGGTCTCCCGGGCGCTGTGGGCACCGTGTGGCTCCAGCCACCTCAGCTCATTTCCTAGAGGCTGAGTGCTTTTGCACCAGTACAGGCTCCTGCCAGGATATGTGGCCCCACCATGGCCTAACCGCAACTGAACCAGCCCATCGCAGACTGAACCTCCAAACTGCGAGCCATAGTGAACCCTTCTTCTTCATGAGGAACCATGAGCGTTGGTTACAGTGAGCACAGTCAGCTAGGGTGACCGCACAACACGAGTGGACTTCATCCGACCGCACACTTTAAAATGGACAAAATGGCAGATTTACGTTAAATATATCTTACTAAAGCGAAAGCAAACCAACAACAATTTCCAAAATGAGCAAACAAAAGCCTGTTGGTCCAGAGCCAAAGCTCTGTCACACTGGGCGCGTGAACTGTACTCCAGTCCTGCCATGTCTCACTTCAATGTCAATTATAAAAGATAACCACAGAGATGCGAATTGATTCGTTTCCTGCAGACTCTTTAAATGCAGCAACAGAAATTTATTCTCAAAATCCAAGTTAGATTTCAGAACTTAGCTTTTTATTTTTTATCTACCACTGCATTTTCCTTTCAGAAAAATATTTTTCATAATAAAGCCATTCACAAATTTCAAGACACTTCACTGACCCTTGAAAAATACAGTAAAGCTTTATGACACAGTCCTCTGTTATTTATTGGGCTTTTGATGGGCAGCTAGGAAAGTCTCCATCGGCCTAGTGCCGGGAAACGGAGGCTCTGGTGCGCACTCCCACTGAGTTCAAAGAGGACCTGGTGACCCTTGATCATTTCTGTGTATTTTATGGACAGAATATCAGAGTAACATTTTGAAAAGCTATTTTTATAAATGTTCCAGTTTACAGTGAAGCATTTAAGATAGAATCTCTGCCTGGTTAACTTCTCAATTAAAACAGCAATATTAATAGAATAGGCAACAAAAATCCAAGGTGGTTTTAATGTGACAAGTTTTCAAGACCCAGATATTTAAAGCTCTGGTCATATTAAAAAGAGAATTATTTTTGCCACATTTCAGACTGAACATGGTCTCCTTTCTCATCAAAATAACATGGAAGCCAATGACTAAAATAGGGTTATTGTAATTGCAACTTTAGAATTAAGAAGAACTTTATTATCTTTTCTGAGTTAAGGATTTTTGATGCTTTTTTTTGGTGGGACTGGGGTTTGAACTCATGATCTTGCACTTGCCAGGCAGGCACTTGTGCCACAGAGCTATCTCTCCAGTCCCATGACTTATTAATTTTTCCTACCACTAAAATGCTAAAAAAAAAAAAAAAAAAAAAAAAAAAAAAAAAAAAAAAAAAAAAAAAGAAGTAAAAAAGATTACAATATAAACATCCCAATAATTTGGCTTATTTATTTCATTTTTTTTTTTTTATGAGCATAACATTTATTAGGGGGAAAGCTCCTGTCTGAGAGACAGACAGAAGGGGGGTCTCAAGTGGGTGGTCCCTGGGAAGCTATCTCTTCCAGGGACTTTTATAAAGGAAAACAACGTGGTGAGGTGGGTCTAAGGTTGTGGAGAAGACGTGGGAATTCACTTAGGTGGGTATGAGGTGGGACAAAACTGTGGTCAACCAATGAGATTACAAGCATTTCCATCACTCCAGTAAAACAGATTAAATTCAGTCTCTTCCTGTTGGGAGCTGGGTAAGTGACTCAATTGGGCTGTTTCACAGTGATTGATAGCTACTTAGAATATCAATCCCTGATGCCCATTCCTAGGGAAGTAGGTAGCTCTGTTTACTCTTGTCTTGAGATCTGGCCCACAGCAGAGGAGAGTCTGTTTATAGTTGTGAAGTCACCTTGTCTTCCATGTCGTCCTTGAGAGCCTGGCCCTATCTAACTGCCTATAATATCTGTATCTAATTCAGCTGCCTATAACATTCTCCACTCTAAAGAAGCAACCCAAACTGCCTTGAGGGAATCATGGGTGAACATCCCAATAATTTGTAGAAGTTATCCAGATAAGCATTTTTTAAAACATGACCTTTGAAAATTGGCCAGAAAAGAAACAGTATAAAGAAGCCAGATGTGGAAGAACTGTATATAATGTGCAATCATTTTCCTCCTCTTATTTAAGGGGACAGGAAATGTGCAGGAAACACAGACTCAATTTAATACTTTTATTGTTTATGGTTTCCCATGCACCAGGCATTTCTAAAAAGAGTAATTGAAAGTACAGCTTAAAATATCACTACCACATTTTTATTTGGCTTTAAGGTACAACTATATAAACTCAAGAACACCAGGAAAATGAGGGTCATTATGAAAACAAACAACATTTAGTACATCTAACATAAGTTATAAACTGGAAATCCGGGTGAGCCCAGAGGTGGCTGCTGAGAGATTGCTGTAATTTGCCAAGGAAATGACAAAAGTGTGAAAGAGAATCTTGCAAACACACCACCATCATCCTCTCTGAATGATGTTTAAGGTCAAACGTAGCCAAATGGCAGTGTTGCTTGTGATAGTTTTTCAATGAATCAGCAAGTCCTCAGATCTGCAACTGTTTTTACAACCTACAAAATCTGCGCACAGTTAACTATATAAATAACAGTAGGTGAGCTACTGTAATTTTTTCCTACAGCACCTAGGACGGCGCCCAAGGTCTCACACTTGCGGCACAAGTGCCTTACTACTGAGCTACACCCCACCCAGGGAAATCTCATATGTGTCTATTTTGGACCAAGAAACCAGAGCTTCCAATCTGTCTTGTCAATATCCTTTCCCAAATTTATTTATAGGAAGGTCATATATGCATTCTCTCTGTATCTAGGACTAAAAACTAGTTATAGAATAACCCATTGTCAAAAAATAAAATACTTTTCATGCAACTTCAATTTAACAAACCAACATCTTGACCACATACAAAGCACACGACTACATGCTAAGACAGTCTGCCAAGACAGTAAGCCAGTGTCCCGTAGGTACTTGAGGTCAAGGAAGTACTAGATTGCAAGCCTTAACCTGTTGGTGACATGTGGTGTCAGTGGGTGGTTGCATTGTTTTTGATAAGGTGATTAAGATCTGCTTTAAACTGTACACATGGCCCTGGTGGACTATCTACCATGACCATTGCAATGATTACCACAAATTTGGTAGCTTTTAATAAATCTGGAAGCCAGAAAGCCCAGCATCAGTTTTCCTGAGTCTGAGTCAAAGTCAAAGCACTGACAGGATCACATTCCCTCCGTGGGCTCTCAGGGACCTTCCTATGCCTCTTCTGCCTCTGGTGGCTGCCAGTGTGGCTGAACCTCATTCCAATGTTGTGATGGGATTAAGATTCAGCAGAGACCACTCGAGATGGTCTCAGTGTTTCAAAACGCTTAAGGCGGTATTTCAAATTCCAGAGATCAGGACATCACTCTTAAGTCTGGGAGACCGTTTTCAACCTTCCACACCCAGGATACACAACAGGAAAGATGGATGAAGACAAAGGCTAGGATGAGGGAGACCTGTCAGGTAGGCACTGTCATGGTCTGAAGGGTCAAAAGGACAGCAGGGCAGGGGCAGCAGTGAGAACGGAGGGGCAAATGGAGAACAAACTCTTGTCCATTAGTCATCTAGATTAGGTGAGGGGTACCAGAAAAATGAGCAAAAATAACTTCTATGTCTGTAGTTTTTAGTGTGTAGGTAATGTCACCAACCAAAATGGGGACTAGAGAAGAAGATGGGACAGGAGGACATGTTTTATATCTACTGCATAGTTTAAGATGCTTTAGGCCACGTGGAAATCCTCAGCTGAGAGGAACAGGAAAGGACTGAGAATATGAAACCCAGAGGGTACCACATCCTCCACAGCCATCCTCAACTTCACTTAAAGTGCATGGCAAATTTTTGTTGATGTAATCACTCGAACCCCTAACATACGTCAGTTGCTAGAGATGCACAGTGCCTCGCTGAACTGAGTGGCTAAGGGACAGGGCTGAAAAACATCGATCACACAAATAAGAACAAAACCTCAAATATGGCTTTGTTAGGGTATGACAGTGTGAAGAACTGTAGGAGGGCAGCTGATGGGGTCAAGAAAGTCAATCTGTAGTTGACTGACCCTGAAGAGGTAAGAATTATACACAGTAACGAGGGAGGAGTGAAACTTCCATTCGCACTATACTACTTTTATTCAAAGTTTTGTCATTTTGTAACGGGTGGACCGTCATCTACAGGAGACCTTATTATAGGAATAACAGAGTATTATTTGCCAGCATCTGCCACGTGCTCCCGCTGTGTACAAGTTGGGAACGGGCACGGCCCAGTTCTTTGCTCTCCTTTTGCTTATACAGGTGCCCTGGTTGCCACATGACCACAATGGAATGCTGCGCCCACTCGTATGAGACGTGTAAGGCGGGCCATCTTTAAACAAGGTTATTGCCTCCACCAGAGATTTATGGCTGCATATGGGCATGTGGTTTGACACTACTTCCTTTAATTAGCCCTGCTTCTTCTCTTACCTCTTTGATGTTTGTAAAGTTTAAACAAGGCAGGGGATGGAGTGAATGATGAGGTAACTCAGGTAGGGCCAGATCGCAGTGACTCAGCCCAGTTGTCCCCCTACAACTAAAACATTCCGGGCAGGGGCAATCTGACTTGACTCTGCCTCGGTCTCTGCTATTCGTAAGATGAACTGGATACTAAACTAGAGCTTCTTTGGCATAGGACAAGATCAACCAAGGGCTGCTGCGCCCTACAGTCTCACATCTAGGACACTAGGGCCTCAAACCACCTTGACACCTAACATAAAAGAACTGCACCAGAATGTGAACTGTCTTTTAAGGACCAAGCCTTTTTTTTTTTTTTTAAATCCCCATTCTCCATATAATGCAAACACACTATAAGATTTCACAATGTTTGGTAAAAGAATGAAACTTTCTAAACACACTGATATTACTCTATATTCTTCATTATCTGTCGGTTCCCCACCACTTGTTGCTAAAATTCAAATTCTCTAGTAGAATTTTGTGAGGAGACTTCTCACAAGCTGGTCCTATCTGCTACCTTGGCTTCATCTCCTGCCACTGCCCCTTCGCATCCAGAAGAATCACTGCTGCTTCAACCAGAACCCCACGGCTGATGGCTGTGGAAACCAATGTTTACGTTCACATGGGCTTCATTCCCCTGCAAAGGAATTCCTCCTCTTGAGAACTCTTGGTGACCCTTTCTGTGCTACTTGCTTTGTGCTCTTTCCCAGTAGTGATCTCTACCACTAGCTTTTAGTAGTACTTTCTTGGCAAGGGAGAGGGCAGGGGTAGGGGGCAGGGAGGAGGGACAGGGATAGTTACTGGCCATCTCTTTATCTAGCACTACTACTCCAAGGACCAGAAATACACCCAGGAACTACACAAGTGCATACACCCCTTTTCCTTTATTGAGCAGCTTATATTCTAGTTATGGGAGATCAATAAATGCACACTTTGTGAAAGGCACTATTTGAGGGGAGAAGGGGTAGAGAAGGACAGGGTAATGGTCTCTGAAGCAGAAAAATGAAGGAAGTGGGATGGGGCAGTGACACTGTAGAAATCTAGGAAAAGAAACTTCCAGGCAGGCCAGGGGCAGCACATGCTTGTGATCCCAGCCCTTGGAAACTGAGGCGCGAGGACTGCCACAAGTTTGAGATTAGCCTGAGCTACATAGTGACCCTGGCTCAGAGGAAGAAAAAAAAAGGGTTCAGGCAGAGGAAACAGGAAGAGCAAAGGGCTGGGGGAGGGTGTGCATACTTGGGAAGCTGGAAAATTATCTCAGAGGTCAGCACAACAGGAGGAGGGGGGCCTAGGTCCCCGGAAGGCAGCAGGAGGCCAGGGTACCTGGACTCCAGCTCTTGCTCAGGCCGAGAAGCGAGTCAGTGGGCTCTGTGTGAGAATCAGTGTGAACAGACTATGCTTGGAGAGGGCCCTGAGCTCGGGGTTCAGAGCAGGGTGGGAACCAGTGCAGAAGCAGGGAGACCAGGCGGAGAGCGGCTGTAATAACTCCAGCAAGAAATGATGGAGCGCGAGCCTGCACCACAGGAGAGAATTACAAGATGTGGCCAGATTCTGCTATCTTTTGAGGACAGATCTGTCAGGATTCATTGATGAACTGAATGTGGGGGTGGGGTGGAGTGGGGACTATGGCGGTTATTCCAAAGGCTGTCCGCCTTGGGTTAAGCATGAAGAAAGGCAAACTTTCCATTTGCCAGGAGAATGAAAAGTATGGCAGTGGCAGACTTGTAAGGAAAAGGGTTCTCTTACAGACATCCAAAGGCATTTAGGGTGAGAGCGTGTTAGGCAGTTACATGAATATGTCAAGTAGATACTTCCACGTGAGCCTGAAGTTCAGGGGAAGAAGGGGGCTGGGCAGACAAAGCTGACAGCTTTAGCAGAATACACTGGCAAGGCAAGGGCTGGATGAGGTCATCTAAGGCAGTGCCTCAGGAATCTGTTGGATTCCTCTGCACCCCAGGATTGGTAGGAATGCAGATTTGCATTCCCTATGGCTGAGGCGGGGCCTCACATCCTGCATCTCCTACCAGCTTTCAGGTGATGCCCATGCTACAGCCCAGGAAGCCCCATTCTGGTCTAAAAGATCCAGGAAGTAAGTGGGGGCAGAAGAGAGTGGAGCATCAGCGACCATACTGGGAGACTAAGAAGAGTGCTGAGAGGTCCACTCCACACCACGACAACCTTGCAGAGTACCTGCAGTGCCAGGGCCAGAAAAGCCAAATAAAGAGGGGCGTTTACAGGAAGAACAAGAAAGGAGATGGGGAGACTCACATGCACCAATAGGGGCAAAGAGTAAAGGGTAATGGGAGAGACAAGGACCTGCACAATGTCCTCACGAAAGTGCAAGGGGCTGGGATCCAGGAGCCAATGGAGGGCTTGCTTTTGTGACAGAATATAGCGTTCACATGCATGCATTGTGGCTGTTTGTAGGGGAAAACAGCAGGTGTTTCTTGTCACATAAACCACGTCCTTAGATGAGCTCACTAGTATGAACTAAGTATATAGAAAGGACCCAGTAGAAAGACAAAGCCGGATTACTCGGCCACAGCCAAGTTACAGCACTAAGGTAAGAGCCACAGGCTTAAGGCAAGACTGTGGCACGGTCCCATTTTTATCTCCAGCCTCATCCAGTTGTTTGGGGAACAGGAAGTGAAGAATGGCTGGGGCTGCGCCAGGTGGGAACAACGGAGGCCACGTGGCAGCCTGCTCCCCGTAAGCCTGGGTAAGGGGGAATGAAGCGAAGACACAGGCAGGGTGGCAAGGAGACAGAGCGAGGCCTTCAGTGCGGTCAAAGCAACACCAGACCAGAGTGTTAGAAAGAGGGGTGGAGAGATGGAGACAGTGGCCAGACTGTGGCACATCTGACCCTGGCCACAGAGGACAGCGAGTCTCCAAGGAAAGCATCCTGCAGGCTCTGACCTCAGGAGCAGGAGCAGTGTGCAGGGGACCAGCCACACTAAGCACGACATCTAAGGACCTTCCAGGCTCTGGTTCTCTTCCTAACATGCCCTCAACTTACCCTAAAAGAGTACCTGGCACACCGAGAGCACTCAGGAAGCATGTGTGGTCAATAAAACCTCACTTGTTAGGACAGTACAAAATGCACACACTGTATAACAAACATTAATGGAAACAGTAACTTAGCCAGTTTGGGGATGAAGAGTCATCCCAAAACTTGAAGAAGAAATTACATTCATCAGTGTATGCCTGTAACACACACACAAAATAAGTAGTCTGTTGTATCAGTTTTTAGTGCTATAAACTTCAGACTACATTGAGTCTTTCACTATTTTTTTTTAACAACAAATGCTGTTCTAATATTTACACTATTACAAGGTGTTTAGTAAAAGTCATATTCTATGATGCTGAATTTGTTCTATCTTGATCAACTTATTTGCCTGTTTTGTGCTCAAAGTAAGTAAGGAAAATACAAAAGTTACTACAAAGTCTCTTCCCTTAAGAAACAGTGTTACCTTGAGGGTCAAGGAAGGTACACAGAAAAGGTGAGCAGGATAAAAGGCAAGGAAAGGCAGCATCGCGCTAGTTGCCAATTAAAAGGGACAATAAAGAAGTGCTACAAATATGGTGCTGTGTGAAAACACCGAACTCTAGACAGGTACAACTGAGGACAGGAAAGGCACAGATAAAGTACGTAACTTTTAAAAATAAACTGGGTAAGAGGGTGCTGGGCAGGGGAGCAGAGCGTAGGCAACGGCCCGGCCCCTGCCTGCCTGGCCTCCCGTGCTCCCTTCTGAGCTCCTCTGACACTACACCAGCCTCCGTCACACCCCGTACTGCTGTGTAGAAACACCCACGGAGACCTTTTTTTTTTTTTTTTGGCAGTACTGGGGATTTGACCACGTAGACTTCTTATTGTCTCTCACCTGTTGTACTTGTTGGATGAAACTCTGACACAGGTCATAACTGTTTCCATGCTATTGTTCTCCACATAAAAGCAAAGTCGTATCAGCATTACCTTTCACTTGGAAAATTTTGATTTGCAAAGATTACCCTGACTGCTGAAAAATGCTAAAGCGGGCTTCAGTTTCATAACATAACATCTAGTGGTTTTGCCAGTCTACACTATTGGATTTTATGCATTATTCATGACATTTCAACCAAAATAGCATTAAAAGAAAAACCCAGCAAGAAAGTTTTTCTTGAGCAACTGTTCTCAAAATGTTTCTAAAAGGGAATACGAACACAGTACGAAAACCATTTTAAATGATTATAACATTCAGGGGAAGAACTTTCTGTGAGGCTGCTGCCTCAGACAACTACTCACACTGAAGAACAGCAGCCATGGGATTATTTAACCGGTAATTAATGCTTCCACAACAACGCCTAGAAGATTACTAGAGATTGCTGAAGTGCCGCACCTGCAGCTGCCTCCCCCGTTAACCTAACTTTTTCCTCTATCCTTCTCTATGAGAAGTCTCGAGCTGCAGCCTGCTGGCAAGTTCTGTGAGCACGGATTTATCTTTTGATACCAGCTCTTGACCCTCTTTCTCCTTCGCCTCCCACCCAAGTTCACAGTGGTGAACAGACACGCAAAATCAGTACGTGGTACTAGTAATCTCGGGCTCTTTGTCAAATACCATATATATGTTTTAAAAGAGGACAGAAATATCACTAGCATTTATTTAATGACTTGCACTCTAGCTGGGTGTGGCGGTACATGCCTGCAATCCCAGCAGTTGGGAGGTTGAGGCAGGAGGATCACTGTGAGTTCAAGGCCAGCCTGGGCTACAAAGTAAGCTCTAGTTCAGCTGAACTACACAGCAAGATCCTGTCTCAAAAGAGACAACAACAACAACAACAACAATCTAACAATCTGCCCTCATTCAACAAGCCTTCAGAGAGGTGACAAAGCTCTTACGCAAGGCACTTACTTCATGAATGCATTAGACATGGTGCCTCCCATCCTGTTTTGATCTCTAGATCCCTCTAGAGCCTCGTGTCCTCCTACGCTGGACTTCCGGCAGGTGAGTGGATTATGGGGATGTGATACTCACAGTGGTGAATGAAGACTTATAGCTAGATGGAATGGTGGGAGGTGACACCTAGGGAGGAGGTGGCCATGGGGCCTGGCAAGGTCTGTCTGCCGGCCTCCGCCTCCAGTCTCTGCATCTGGGCTGCTGCCCCCCGCCCCCCAAGAGAGCTTTCTCCTCTGCCGGGCCACCCAGCCTTGAAGCCAGCAGACTACAGACTAAAACCTCTACAAATTGGGAACCAAATAAGCCTCTCCTCCTGTAACGTGTGGGTGTCGGGCATTTTGCGCTGGCAGCGAGAAAGTAACTAAGATACATTCCAGAGAGACATATGTAGCCTAAGGAGAGGCAATCAGAGGTTTAATAGGAACAAAAAAAGGAAGGGACTCATTTTGCCTGGACTCAGGAAAAGTTACCCAAGACAGGACACATCGAAAGGTGTTTGAATGTTCTGGTAGAGAAAAGAGGCATTAAAAAATGAATCTGATGGAGTATAAATATGTAAACTTGCCTTCTTTTCCCATAAAGTATTTCTCATGATTTCGGCTGCTGATAGAATAAAGTTGCTCCACACACGAAGTTAATATTTAGTTTCTCAATGACATCTGCCTCACTATGCGAGAGAACTTGGCCTTGTGCCAGAACATGTTCACCTCTATTTGAAATTCTTGACATAAGCATCGACTCCTTGCCCCTTGTAAAGAGGAGATGCACTGTTAGATTTATTTCCTTTTAAAGAACTTTAAACAATGGACTGAAGCAAATTATAAGAAATGTGCCTAGTTACGGAATTTTATGAAATCACTGATAAATATACAGGAAAAATAATTTTCTCAAGATACACACAGGGCTGGAAAAAAAAAAAAAAAAACACTGTGCTGTTGGTCCGAAGCAGGGCTTGCCTTACCCACCATACTGGAAGATTTTCACTGATCTTGCTTACAAAAAAAAAAAATAAAAAATGCTGAGAGGGACATGAGAAAGGAGAACAGGAAATCACACAGAATTTCAAACGAAGCAAACAAAACTTCCTTTTCATTTTAAGTGATGCAAATTAATAACTTTTAAAAAGGTTAAACATTTAGTGGAAATAACTTTTAAATATCTTATGAGATATATTTAAAATGTTTCACAGGGCCGGCCAGACAGCTCAACAGATTAAAACCCCTGTTTAGGCAGACATAAGACATAGGGATCGCTAGGGATTGCACTGAGATAGCTATTGAGACTGGGTGTGGTGGTGTGTACCTATAATCCCAGTGCTTGGAAGGCTGAAAATGGGAAGATCACTATGAGTCCAATCTATACAGTGAGATCCTGTAGACCCTGTACTAATTACAGAAAAAAAATTCAAAAAGCAAATGTTTCATATCTTTTCAGTGTTAGGATAGGTTTGGTCTAATCACTCTGATCCAAAGTGGGACACAGGTTGGTACGCTCTCATCCACTGCGTATCCAACTGCCCCATACGGAACACAGCTGAGGGCCAGAAGATGAGCACGGTCACAGAGTAGCAGGAGTAGGGAGGAGCCTGAGGCAGGACTGCAGAGCCACAGAGGGTGTAGAGCACGGAGTGAGCCCCGCAGGTGACCGCTAAGGCAGCAAGGGTGACAACAGGCCACCAGAGACTGTGGCTGGAGAAGTGAGGATGTATCCTGACAATAGCCTGTAGTGAACAGGGTGCCCAGCATGAGCTCAACAGGGCCAGGATGATGGGCAGAGACAGGGAAGGGGCCATGGCATGGGGTGATGAGCACACACCTGCTCTACCCCCTATGTGAGGCGCTGCTTTAGTACAACACAAATATTGATTAGTTGATGCCTCCGACAATCCTGTGGCCCAACACACAGAAAAGTAAAACCACTTTCCTAATGGTGTAAGAATTGGTGTAACTTTGATTTACAACCTTCATCCTCCACAGCACCTATGCTCTTAACTGTTACCTTACTTAAAAAATAAGTTCAAAGTAAAATCTGGAGAGGTGTGGAAAGGCCACAGTCTGTGCCTCACTGGCGTGGCACATGAATGTCATGCATTTTTCTCTTTTAGAGACAAAACAGGAGCCTCCTTTTATATAAATAAGGCCAACTCCAAAAGGAACAGGATCTAGGAAGACTGAGAAATCTTATCTTGCATATCAAGATGACAGCTGAGTGAGTATATAAGGTCAGGCTTGGAGATTCAGATTTGGGGACTTTGATGGTCACGAAGATGCCTCGTTCTTGTCTCTGGCCCCTATGGATCCTTTATCTTCTACATGGCTAGAGGAACTTTGCAGACTTGACTAAGATAAAAATTTTGTGGTTATCCTGGTTTATTTTCTGAGGCCCACATAGTCACAGGGTCCTTTTAAAAGGGAGGAAAAATGGCCAGAGACTTGCAGAACACACACCTCTGGCTTTGAACTTGGAGGGTACACTTTGAGCCAGGGAATGCAGAGAGGTGCCAAGGGCCTTGAGAAGGAACACAATCCTCAGCTTTAGGACCTCGATACCTAAAAACGTGCAAGAATAAATCTGTGTGTGTGTGTATGCACACGCATGTGTATAGTACTGAGGACTGAACTCAAGGCCTTGTGCACACTAGGCAAGCACTGTACCATGGAGCTACATTGCCAGCCCAAAGCTTATTTAATTTCTATTTTAAGTTAGTATTTAAAGTGTTGAAAGTTTATGTCATTGAGAGCATAAACGGAAGAAGCAATAACTAAACACAAGTGTTGGAAGACTCACGGAGATAGGTATTAGGACAAATATAGAGGAATGGCTATAATTAGGATATTTCTTTATAGAGAAGTCAAGGAGGATGTGGGAACAGAGGCTGAGGTGTAGGCTGTGGGGGGAAGGCTATGAAACCCCACAATGACAGCTGTTAGACTCCCACTGAACTGTGTGGCTAGGTTAACAGTAGGTCAGGACTTCAGCTGAGGGCATCTGACTCTAATGCTGTTTCTACACTGTTCCAAATTATTCCAAGCACTTGTAATAGGAAATAGTACGCGTGGCCACAGGAGGGCTGCTGTGTTTGGAGAAATGTGACAGAACTTGGGCAGGCCATGCAAGGCTCGGCTCCTGTTGCTCTCTGTATTTCCTGGAGCTGTTAAGATCTTTAATGAGTCTGTTTATAAGAAGCTCTGAAAGACTGAGAGTGGTGGCGCATGCCTGTAATCCCAGCACCTGGGAGGCTGAAAACTGGAGGATCACGAGCCCAATATACACAGTGAGACCCTGTAGATTCTGTACTAAATGCATAAATAATGATAAAAAAAGAAGTTTTGAAGAAGAGGGTGGAATTCATTAGGATAAGGGGTGATGGGAAGATTTCACTGGGCTCCGACTCTACTTTTAGGAAAATTAAACAGTACAGAAGACAAGCAGCAGAAGTACCTACGCTATGTTTTTTTTTTTTTTTTTTTTTACATGCAGACCGGTCTGCACTGGGTTCTCTAATCCTTGCAGTGACTTCCTTCTTGGATGTCCCTCACAGAGGGGACACGTGACATGACACCATTGGAGGGGCAGAGGTGAGGCACAGAGCAGCAACATCAAGTGTCACCTGCCCTGATCATGAATACTTCGCCATGTCATGCATTCTAGTCCCTGGTGTGAGCCACACGCCTCACACATCCCATACCTGACAACATCCTCACCATAATTTTCTTTCCCTAATTACTCCCAAATCTGGCTATTAAAATTATTTTCTCCTTATTTTAATAATAAATATGTTCTTACTTGATTCTGTTTATCTTATGCAATGCCGCTGTAAATCAGACAACACCCTCTTCTTACGTTATAACCTCATGTTTTCACCTTATTAAATTAATCTTCAGTTCTTATTTCTACTATTTCTCAACATGCTGCCTTCCTTACATTTCTTATGATGAACCTGATTCTTCATCTACAGGTTTCCTACACCCATGGTCAAGTTTTGTGAAACCCAATAATAACGTACGTTCACCTCTTATGTAAGCATTTAATTTGCTTCCATAAATAACTTTCCTCAATCTCGCTCATCTCCAACCACTTTCCTGTTACTGTCCCTTCCCCCACCTACATCTGTCTCAAAACTTCTAAATTTAATCCTTAAAAGTTTAAACTCCCCCAGAGTAGCACCTTCTCTGCAAGCTGTCCTCAACTCTCCACCCACATCTCCCATTTTTCTAGTGCCGAGTACCACCAGGCAGTGTTCTAAGCACCGCGTAAGCATATGAACGCATTGAACCTCAAGAAATCTCCTGAAATAGATACTATCCCTGCCCCAATAGGAACAGGGAGGCCTCAGAGCCCACCCTTCCCAGTCACATGGCTGGAGAGTGTCAGAAGCTCTCTAGTAATGAATCTTGTCCTCGACTCCTGCCTTAAGATGACACCAAAACTAGGCTGCTGGAGGTGCTCAACTATTCTACTTATACTACAATGCTTATTCCAGGAACCTAAAAATGGCATCCACTCTAAGAAGTCACTTAGGTGGGGGACTCCAGAGCCTCAGCAACCAGTGCAGACAGAAGGAGTGCAGTTACCTGAGAGCGCATCGTAGAACTCGTCCTCGCTGAGGATGCTGGGAGGTGGGGATCCCTCAACCAGAGACTGCTCTAATTCATGATGCTCAGTGGCGAGAGCCTCTAGCGCTTCTGACAAGATTTTGTTTTTCTCCTGCTCCTGTTCCAATTTTAAATTCCTCACCTACAAGAAAAAAGATGGAGAAAAAAAGGTTTCAGAGTGACAAGATATAGACATAAGGAGACAGAAACGATTTGCCTTCAATTCAGTTCCAGTCCAACATCAAAAATGAAAACAACCATGTCATATACCCAGAGATGAATGAGCAAAATTACTCAGCTAATTTTGTTCTTCCCCTGGGGCCTTTTCTCACCGTGGCTTAGCTAACGAAAACAGATTAAGGCCTGCTGAAGCGTTTCAGCTCAAACGATCAGGATCCCAGTATAAGAAGGGTGTTAGTCATTTCAGAAACCAGACAAGTTTCTTTTAAAACATTGACTATTTCTTGCAACCTTAATTAAGAAGCTAGTTTAACACTATCTAACCAAATCAAGAATTAAAAGCCACCCTCAATGACCAAATACCACATCAAAGAATAACTATTCTTCTAAAACAATTGCTGTATGAAATGAAGGGAAGCAGGCAGGCAGTAATAACTGCAAACATTTTCATTTCTATTTTTAACTCTGTATTTTGATTTCAACTCTATAGTCCACCTTTGTACACTAAAAAATATAGAAAAGGTAAAACCTTGTTTGGTTTCTCACCCTTCAAGTCATATTCCTTGCATGTGACCCAATAGTATCTGAACATTTGCAGTTGACTAATGCCTTCAAAATTCAACTAATCTAATCTCCATCAGATAAGAGGTTCTGGATTTGGTGGGGACAGTTCACCTACTTTTCTAGAAGCTCATAAACTACTACCTCCTTAATCCTTCTTGATTGAGAGCCAACGCAGCACCAGACACAGGAGCCAAGAAAGCTGAGCTCCGTGTTTGCAACTCAGCAGTGTATTCCCAGAAGTCTCCTCTTCCTTTCTTCCCTGCCTCTAAGAGATTTCTACTAGTAAGTTAGGTAGCAATATTATAGGCAGTCACAGAGGGCTGGCCCCACAGAAGTCAATGCACAAGATAAACACATACTACAACCGTAACTAGTGGCACAGTCTCCTTGAGGGTCAGGCCTCAAGGTGAAGATAAAATGACTGCACCTACATATCTCCCCACAGGATGCACAATAATGATGGATATTCTAAACAGCCATCAGTCACCTGGGTGGGGGACCGACATGTCCTGCGCCAGCACTTCCAGGAAAGGTCCTTGCTCTTGCCCCATGTATTTGCTATGGACTTGCTTCTCCAACAGATCAATATGACCTAAGCAGCTACACTTGCAATTTTATTGGATGGTCATAGCTTTGTCGCACTTATACCCACCTCATGGTTTGCTCTATAAAATGTCTTCTGTAGGTAGAGAATGTGGCAACCCACGTCCTGGGTCCTCCCACATTCCCCCTCAGGTAAGAGATGTCTTTCCCTCAATAAGTATCTCTGTTAATGCCCGCTGTTCTTCAGAATTCATTCTTTGATTGGAGAAATGTGAACTCAGCATATAAAACATCTATAAGGTTAAAAATTGTAATATTTCCCTAACATTATTTGGAGGTCCTACATCACTTCTAGGTCACAATCAGGCTGGCTATGGTGGTGCATGCCAGAAGTCCTAGCACCCAGGAGGCTAAGGCAAGAGGATCACTGCAAGTTCAGGTCAGACTCGGCTACGTAGTGAATTCAAAGACAGCTTGGACCACAGAGTGAGTCCCTGTTTCAAAAGCAAAAAAAAAAAAAAAAAAAGAAGAGGAAGAGGTTTCTACTGTCATTTAATCAGTAGCATTAAACACAGTGGTCTTTGAACTTGTTTTTTCAACCTAGTCACAGAATTCATTTCTAAAACATAATCCCAAAATACAAAATGAGTGTTTCAGAAAGTGGAACCACACGTTGACGATGTTGGACCCATGCTTTGACTTCTTCCCTCCCTGCAGATTCTTGAGGTCCAAACCCAGAGGCCTTTCCAATCATTTGAAAAACACTGGACAAGGTCCACCACCTCCGCTGACTCGAACTCCCATCCCTGGGTGCAGGGCCATGGAACTCTCTCCAAGGCTGTCCTGCTCTGTTCCCCCTGCCGAATCCAAGCCTTGCAACTTCTCCCACGCTCTCTTCACTCCATCCCTCCCAACAGTAAGGCACCTCTCGCTCTGTTCTGACCAGGCCTCCTTCCAGCCTGAGGCCCTGAGAGATGCACTCCCAGTGGCAGAACACTCCCAGAGCCCTAGATAGAATTTAAAGTGCAGTTTTACTTAAGATGCTCAGCTCGTAGCATAAACAGGGTTAAATCTTTATCAACTTGGGAATAGTCCAATCCTCAGGCACTTTAGTGTTTATCATTACAGCAACAAGCTTACAATTATTAGAGCTGTAGTAATGAAATAAAAATAGCAGTAAATGATAAGCAATAGTGTGCATAAGTCATGGAAAACCAAAAGGAAAAACAAATACGAATATAATTACAATATTTAGAAAACTAAAATATACTTGCAAATACTCCTATAATCTAAGTAGTACCTCCACAAGAAATATTATGGCTGGAGTCAACTTTAAAAAATAAAAACACAAGGCCATCCTTGCTCCCTCTGATGGGTAAAGAACTCCTTTTTCTATAAATAAAGATGACATAATCGAGCAGTGTCCAAAATGAAACTCTTTGAATGGAAACGATCACACTGTTGTACTCGTAGATTCTGAAAACAGCCCTGCAAGACCCAAATCTTCATCAGTGTCCTCCCTTTCTCCTTCCTTT
>PVKN010000340.1:0-83761 GCA_004027915.1 Capromys pilorides | reverse complement strand
ATATGTACAAATAATATTGAGGGGATTTGAGTTCTTTATGAATCCCATGATGGATGAATGTAGGAAGATGGCAACTAGGGGGCAACAGAACAGTATTGGAATGGAAGTGATACTTGTTGGAAGACTTGGAATAAATTTATTATTTTTTAAAATATATTATGGCCGGCTCAGCCTGTCCTGGGGGTGGGGCTGGCACATGTGGTGCCAGGGACCAAACCGTGGTCCCTGCAGTTGCCTAAGCTTGCCTAAGTAGGCACTTTAGACCATCGAGCCATCTTGCCGGCCCATGGAACAAATTTAAGTAATGTGATAATGAACTTTTGGTGGAGAAATCCCATGTTCTTTCTCCAAAGGGCCTGTTCTAGTATAATGTAAAACTTGGGTCATGGATTTTTTTTTTTTCTGGATGTGTGTTGGGGGAGTTTGAGACAGGGTCTCATTATGTAGTTCAGGCTGGCCTTGAACTCAAAGCAGGCCTCCTACCTCAGCCTCGCTCCTAAGTCCTGGAGTTACAAGTGTGTACCACAATATCCAACAAGTCAGGTACATTTTCATATTACTTGTTAAATAAAAAGATGGTGGTAATTGTAAAGCCTGCCCTTTCTTCCTCTGGGAGTGTTAAAGATGATGACTGGATGTGCAGGCCGAACGAAGGACACAGCCATTCTCATTCACTCTAAATCAGTGCAGCTTCCTGCAAGGAAATTATGCTTCACCAAATAAATAAAGGCACATAGCTAGAAATATGTCTTGGAAATGCAGTGACCATATGTGCATAAAAGGTATATACCAGAGTACTTAATGAGACATTATTTGCAGTGACATTTTTAAAAATGTAAACAAGTGTCCTTCAGTAAGTGAGCACTAAAATAAGTGATGGGTTCCATGAGATGGAATATGTGTGGTTATTTTTATTTATGTACATAGTTAATACAGGGTCTAGTGTCTCACCACGCAGATCAGACTCGTACGGATCCTCCTGTTTTCAGCCTACAGGCGCATACCACCACACTCAGTCTCAATCACCAGTTCAGCGTGCCCCAGGGCGTGGCCAGCACAGCACAGTGTGGATCGAACTCTGTGTGGTTATTTTTATTTTATTTATTTATTTTGATGGTACTGGGGATTGAACTTGGGACTTTGCCCTTTCCAGGCAAGCACTTATTCTACTGAGCTATCTCCCCAGCCCCTGTGTGGTTATTTTTAAAATGAGATCAATCTTTATTACTGATATGTAACTCATTAGAATTTTTGTAAGCATTGTATGTGAACATGCTGTCATTTATATTTTAAAAGAATACACACACTAGTTATTTGATTATATAAGCATGGAATGAATTTTTTTTGTGGGACCAGGGTTCAAACTCATGACTTTGTACTTGCCAGGCAGGCAGTTGTGCCATGGAACTATCTACCCGGCCCTTTTGTTGTTGTTGTTTTATGAAAGAGTTTTGGAGAACCTCAGAAGCTAATAATGACAGTTGTGGCCTATGAAGATGGGAATGAGAGACCAGAAGCCAGGGTGAGAGGTAGGATTCTTTTCATTTTATATCCTTAATTTGTGCTTCCTCAGCAAATTAGCTTGAGATTTATATTACATATGGATCTTAATTATTTGCTTGTATTTTTATGCAAATAACTTCTCCATCATTTGTTTTTCCTGCTGAATTCTTGGAGTCCTAAGATTCTAATCAAGGAGGGACAGCTCTGGGCTCATGACTGCACCTTGCCTTTCAGGCTGTCAAAGCCATAGGGGACAGAGCCTGGCTTTGGCTTTCATACTGGCACTGTGACCCCAATCCACCTGTAGCCCCAGGCTATGAATACAGGAATTCTGGTGGGACTTGCAGTTAACTGCTCAGGAGGGTGGATCAGGCAAGGGAATTAGCTTCCCTGTACCCCATCTATGACCCTATGCAAGCCTTCCAGAAGGTGCAAATGAGTCCTCTTCTGGACAGCATATACAGCCTGAATTCTAGCAATAGGTAAATGATGTGTCATGTTAAAAAAAAAAAAAAATCTTTCCACATCTAATCCCTTTGTTTACACAAAGAAAGACTCAAGGTGAAGTAACTTGGAAGTAGTGAAGCCAGGGCTGGCACCCAAGTCTCAGCACTTCAGGATTACAGCAATGCTGGGAGTCCCCAGGGTAAACTGGGCAGGTTGCTTCAGTCAGTGAGCCAGCTCCTTCCTCTGAGGCCTGCTTTCAGGCAGTCAAGGATCATCACCTTTCCCCAACGCCACTACTGTGACAAAAGTGGAAGCACTGATTCTTCTTGAACACTAAGCAGCAGAAAGGCTGAGGTGGAAAGGGAAAGTTGCTGAGGGTCCTTTCACTGTAGCAGGGCTTAGTACCCAAAATACCCTTGAGAACTAGCATCATGTGTCCAAAGGTAGCTTTAGCTCTTTGAACAGGCTTGGTCTTGTCCTGACAGGTGGAGATGGCAGCTGCTATTTATTTCCTCATGGGTCACTCCCTTCAGCTGTGCCAACACAGCTCAGTGCTTCTTGCCCCAGGTAAACCTGTTACCATCAGCCAATGCTTACCTAGGCCCTGCCCTAGAGATGAGGAAGATAGCTAGCTGATCCTCTCCTTTCCTGCTCATTCCTCCTACCTCCCTAAACATTGACACCCCTATTCCAGGTCCTTCATGGATACCTGGGAGACAGACAATTGGAAGGAGAGGCCAAGCACCTCCTGGAAACAGAGAAGGATCTGATTGAAAGACAGATGGCTTGATGATCAAATGGAAAATCACTATGAAAATGTTTTTTATTTCTCAGTATAAAGCCAGATACTATAAGAACATGAAAAACTGCCTTGCCAGAGGCCATGAAAGACAAGACTTTGGTCTGATGCCCTGTGACCCAGTGTGGGCTATGGGAGGACTAGGGGCAGCATAGAGGCTTGGGCAGTCTTGACGTGTGCGAGGGAAGTGGCCTGCCAGAGTTCTCGGAGCCTCCAGGGCTGGGGACTGAGGGTCCTGTTTGCCTTTGGAAGCCACGATCCCTGGCCTGGCTGTCTTCATTAGTGAAATGGGAGGAGTGGGGATAGGGGGTAGGCTGGAGTGGAAGGGGGGCATGAGCCAGAAAGACTGCCCTGAAAAACTCCATTTTTGATTCTGTGACTGTAAGTGAGTGTTTTAGGACAAGAGTAAAACTAGGAAGCTGGGGAGATAGCTCAGTAGAATAAGCACTTGCCTGGCAAGTGCAAGGTCGTGAGTTCAATCCCCAGTACGGCCAAAAAAAAAAAAAAAAAAGAGTAAAACTAGGGTGATCTCACCCCCAAAGGCACCTTCAGTAGCTCTACCTATATCCCTAGTATAGAGAGAGTCTTGAGCCCTTGATAGGACATGGTCTGAGACATAAGGCGATAAGAGGTGAAGCTGTGGTGACAAGGGTCTGGGGACTGCTAGGGAGGAGCTGAGGGGAATATGCATTAGATCGCAGGTGTGAGGGGTGCTTGTTCCAGGAGCAGTGGATCACTCACTTTAGTGTCTAGGGGGCTATGGGTATGTGTGAGGACTCAGGCCCCACCTTCCTCTCCACTGTCATCCACACTGGCCTGCCTCACCATCTTCCGGAGCCGAGCTGTGGAGGACATGCCAGCCTCTTCCTGCCCCTGATCCTGGAATGCCTGAGTCCGGCTGGCCACCAGGGCAGCAGTCTGGAGGGCAACCACAGATTGGCGGGACTTCAAGGCAGGCCAAGGCCCCTTGTGGATCCTGGGGCTTCTCTTGGGCCTTGGGAGCTGAGCGAAGGGCTGTGAAGGCTCCTCATCTGAAGGTTCACGGGAAGAGAAAACCTGGGTGGGTAAGGAAATAAGGAAGAAAAGCCAGGGGGCATTTAGGACCAGGAAAAGGGTGGGCCAGAGTGCCTGTTGAATGAATACAGAAAGACTCAACTGTTTTCAGATCACATTTCTTGAGGAGGGAAGAGAACACCCCTATGTTGTCCATGCTTCTTGACCTCACCAGCCTTCAGCTTCCTTCTGACCCTTGGAAGGCCTCATTAGGTCTTCTCCACCTGCCACCAGCCCTCATGAGCCCTCTTCTCATTGTACCCTCTTATTTCACAGTTAGCCCAGTGAACATCAATGAAACTCTGGCACTAAGCCTTGAACTGGGCTATGTGGACATGGATGTCTGGGTACCCAGTTGAGGATACATGGCTACAGTAACACCCACTCCAGGGGGCATTAGCATTCCTTACTTATCAGCCCATACCCAGCACCTCCTCCAGGAATCCTTTCCCAAATGTTCCCCACTCAACACTCTTTTCTCCACGGCAGGCCATTTGGCCTCCAGTCATGTGTGGGGCCCAACTTCCTGTACTGGCCTGGGCCCTGCAGCATTCAGCCCACACAGTACTCACTCAAGTCAGTTCTTGGCAGTGTGAACGCTAAGACTCTTACACACATCCTTTACCATGTGGCTCCCCAGACTTGGGAGGGCTGCAGTGATCATTTTACTCACCCATCTAGGGTAAGAGCTGTCCATGGCAGGGAGCCCAGCCCCACATACAGCCAGTCTTTTGTTAAGCTGAAAGCTGCCTGTGACCCAGGCTGTAGCTAGCTTGCCCCTGCTCCCTGACTGCAGTTCCTCAGATACTGGGTTCAGTGCCCTCTCCTGACCTTACTGGTCTCCTTGGTCACTCTGAGGGGCAAAAAGGAGATGCCCAGGATGTGATTCCCATCCTCAGGGTATTCACAGGGCAAGCTGGGGTTGCCTGATGCCAAGAGGTATTCCGGTGATATATGGAAGAGGCAAGAAGGCCCCAGAGGTCCTGAGCTCCAGGAGACCCTGAGGGGGCCCACTTTGGACCCAGGTAGCCTATGCTTGAAGCCTAAAGTCAAGCACCAGGCTGACGGTCTCCATTCACCCTCCTTCCTGTGGCCCTGCCACCATACATGGAGCTCCCCCAGCCCAGCCTCACCTCTGGCAGGTTATCAGCTTCTAAAGTGCTCTCCAGCTCTGAGGTGGGCTCCAGGAGACTGATGGATCGCATGATCCCCCGGAGGTTGATTCGAGGCCGCAGCCCAGGCTCTTCTTTTGAGGCTGCCTGGTTCTCTTCCAAGCCACTAACTTTCACCACCCCACTACCCCCCGGTTCTGGTGGAAGTGGTGGGAGTGGTATAGAGACTTCAGGGGCCAAGGGCTCTTCTGGAGAGCTCCCGCCTACTTTCTGCTCCCAGACATGGCTCTGGCGGCTGTGAGGAGATGGCCCTAAGTCAGCTTTAACTACCAGAATTGTACATACCAACATCCCACCCAATCCCCATCACTCCCATCATACCTGGCAGTCAGGATGCCCTGGTAGGTCTGCAGCTGGCGCAGGAAGCCAGGGTTGGGACGGACAATGGGCCGGAGCTCCTGTACATGCAGCAGAGCCTGTTCCAGGCTCCAGCCATACTGCTTCATAGCATAGGCCAACACTGTGGCGGCTGAGCGGCTGACGCCCATCTTGCAATGAACTAGCACCCGGGTACCCTGGGCTCTGTAGAGACAAGACATAGCACCTGAGAAGCTGGTAGCATGGGGGAGGCTGGAAAGGGGAAGGAAGTGGGGATACTGAAGGCTGGAGGAAGGAATGGGGGCTCAGTGCAGATTGCACAGGATGAAGGCACGGGAGCATGAGGCTGGGACCTCAGCTCTGAGACCTGGCCTCAACAGCAGGATCCAGCAGGAGCCTCACCTCGCAGCTTCAATGAAGCGGTGAGTCTCCTTCCAGTGGGGCAACAGCTGTGCTGACTCCTCATCCCAGAGGCGCACATTGTAGTAGATGAATCGGTCAGGGAAAAAGTTGTCAATCTCCCGGGCCATGTTCAAGATGTGGCTGATCCTATACCAGAGGGCCCAAGCTCAGAGTGATATGGCAGGGACACCAGTACACTGGCTATCAGACTGACAGACCATGGATCTAGTTCTTGGTTCTGAGTCAGGTTGCAGCAGCACTTACAGTGTGAAGGAAAACTGAACCAGCTGCCAGATATCTGTGACCTTGTGCACATCATTTTACCTCACTGGGCTTCATTTTCCCCACCTTGTCCAGGTAGCTGAGGTCAACTGCAACACTAATGCTTCCATTATTCTGGCAACTTAGTTGAAAAACAACTTTTAAGCTAAGCTGAGCTTGGGTGGCTCTGCAGCAGCAGGTGAGAGGGGTGATAGCAGGTCTCCCAGAAACCCGTGGGTAGGGCGAGGGAGATAGCTCAGCGGTCTAAAGTGCCTGCTCAGGCAAGCTTAGGCAACCAGATTCTGGTTCGATTCCCAGAACCACAAGCTGCACCAGCCCCAACCCCAGGGCACGCTGAGCTGGCCATTATATACATACTTACGTATGTACATACATGCATGCATGCATACATACATACATACATATATACATACATACAAAAATAAGTAAATAAGTTAAAAAAAAAAAAAGAAAGAAACCCATGGACAGATAACAGGTAGCCCAGAAAGCAGGCAGTCAGGTTTCCCCTGGGAGAAGAATGCCCTGCGTCTCTGAGACATGACCAAGTGGTCATAGCAGCACGCACTTCTGCCCCTCATCTAGGCATGGTCGAGTCCCTAGTTTCTGTACTTGTTTACAGTGTCAGGGGAAAGAGAGGCCCAGAGACTGGCCAGTGGCAGCAAGCTTCTGTCCTAAGAGGCCTGAGAGCCCATGTGAGGACAAAAACCTCAAAGGTGGTGCTAAGAGTAGTTGGGGGTTCTGAAGCGAGTAGGCAACCCCCTGGAGGAGGGTAAGGGAAGGGGAGAGAGGACTGGAACCCCACCTGTTTCTCTGCAGTTCCTCTAGGTTTGCTGCATTCCACTCTGAGCCCTGTAGGGTTGGGGGAGAGAAGTGCAGGCTCCATTGCCTTCTGGTGCCTCTCATCAGCAGCCACAGGGCTCTGGATCCTACCCTAACAGCCATGCTCACCAGGTAGAGGTGGGGGAAGATGCGGGAAGCCCGGTCTTGTTGGGCCATGAGCAACAGCATTTGGTTGTCAATGAAGTCACGGTACTGCTGGAGAGGGCATCCCAGGCGCAGCTCCAGAGCCTGGCGGATCTGCAGGTGGGACCCAGGGGAGAAGTTCCTGGTCCCTCTCCCTCTAGGGACTCTGACAACAGTACCCTGTCCCATCTAGACAGGGCTGAGGCCAGTTCTGGGTAGAGGCCAGGGTTATCAGGGAGTGGCTCAGGACAGGAGGAAAGCAAGGTAGGAAGAGCTCCATGGAGAGGGTAAGGACCTCTGCCCACCCTGCCCACCTCTTTGGAAGTGATGCTCTCCAGGTCACTGGCATCCAGCACTTCCCACAACTCAGCCCGGATCGCCTGCTCCATCTGTTCCTGCTCTGAGGGCCTGAGAACAGAGCTCCTGAGTCAAGGGCCCTTTTCTGCTCTGCTGGGAGACACCCCTGCTTCTGCCTCCCCTGACCAAAGTCCATACACACACTCACCGGCCAGGCTCTGCACTGGGGGGTCGCAGGGACTCCAGGTCATCCATAGCCATCCACTCATTGAGGCAGTTCTGGTCAGAGTTGAGTCTCTCCTGGTAGTGGGAAGCCCAGGCAAGGGCACCGCCACTGGGCACAAGGCCACTGCCTAGAGCTGCCTCACATGCCTGGTGCAGCACTTGGAGAGTGGCCCTAGAACAGGAGGAGAGATTGGTCACATTGTCCTCTCTGCTCCCCTCACTCACGCACTGAAGCAGCATCTCAAGAAAGAGGGTAATCCCTGAGGCACTTACCACATGGTCTGGATGGAGATAGGCTTGAAGATTCGGCTCTGCCCTCCAGATGTCACACTGAAGCCCCTGTAGGAGACAGGTGCCATAGAACCAACATTAGGCTCTCAGACAGACAGAGAACCTGCCTTTTTGTGAGATGTGGGGAGGTGGAGGTCTAGGGAAGGCAGGTGACTTGTCCAGGATCACACAGCAAATCTGAGATAGAGCTGAGTAGGCCCCCATTCGTCAGCTCCAGTTTTGCTGTTTCCAGTGCCCAACTCCTCCTCCCCATTGCCACATCTTACCCATCTCCATCTAAATACACTTGGGTATCACTCCAGAGGGGCAAGACCAGGCCTAGGGTACAGCTGGGAGAGCTGGGAAAGGATAGAGCAAGAGCTGTTGTTCCCTGTACCTTACTTCACCTCCGTACACTCCCCTCCCTGCTGCTCCTACCTGCTGTCAGGAAAATCTACACCCAGGAGGACTGTCTCTTCCTGACTGAGACAGTCACGAGTGGAAACCACCAGCAGGTAGCGGAGCCTTGGGGGTCGAGCTGCCTCCAGCTGGGCTGCCTGGGAAGACAGGAGGAGGAGCCCAGAGTCACTGCGGGAACCTTGCTTTTTCTCCACTCAACCTAGACATATCTCAGGGCAGAACAGCCCCACACCCACAATTCCACCCCAATCCCATATAGCAGATCATTGGCTACAATCCAGTGGTTCCCAACATCTGGATTTCATGGGCAATTATTATTACTTTGTACTAGGGAACTAAACACAGGCCTTTCACTCTGAGCTATATCCCTAGTCCTTTTTAAACTTTTGAGACAGTGGCCTATTAAATTGCCCAGGTTCAGCTTAACTTTTGACCCTCCTGCTTTAACTTTCCAGAGTACAAAGAGTAAAGACTCCTTAAGGGAGAGTGTATGGAAAAATAGGGGGAATGGGACTGACAGACTGGCCCAATTTTTAGTTTTTCCTAGGAAAGTATTTTTATGTATAGTCTTGCTATGCAGCTTAGGCTGGCCTTAAGCTCACTCTGTAGCCCAGGATGGTCTCAAACTTGCAACAATCCTCTTGCTTCAGCTCCCAAGTGCTGGGATTACAAGAGTGCGCCATCACACTCAGTTTAACAAAGGTTCTTAAAATCCTTTCACTTGCTATTACCACCATTGCATTCAAGAAATGCTTATGCCTGGGGTATAGCTCAGTAGTAGGATGCTTCCGTAGCATAGATGAGGCCCTAGGATCCACACTCAGCACTTCTAAATAAATAAAAAATTATCAAAGAGACACTAGGGACTTACTTTCACGCACAGTTCAGTGCTTCTGTTCAAAAAGTGAAATATTTGCGAGAGTGCATCTTTATCACGTTGTGCTGCCAACAGCAGGTGTCTCCACAGGCTTTTGGGAGCCAGCCCTCAGGCGCCCCTAGAGGCCACCTCTCTGTAGGTGCTTCCCTCCCTCTGCCTGGCTCTCCTGCATACCGGCCCCTGGAGGGTGTCTTCTAAACACCCTGCATTATCTCCCCTGGCTGAACAGGGCCCTTCTGTGTGACTCCCACACCATGAACCCAACTTGGCCTTATTTGGCTGTGTAGGACAAACCTCTCCTGTCCTTTCACAGATCCCCAGAGCCTTCCGACATGACTTACCTCTGTTAGGATGTTATTACCTAAAATATCAGGGTCATGGGTTTGGGTAGCCTCTACTGCACAGGGTGCCCTCTGCCCTCACACCACTGCTTCCCAGACACATAGCTCCCACTCCCTCTTCTGATGGCCTCTGGGTGACTCCTCACCAGGTGGATGTCATCCTGTGGCCTCAGCAGTTCCACCATGAGGTGAAGGTGTTGTCTCTGCTCCTGTTTCCTGGAACACTGGGGCCCTTGCCCATCCAGCTGGTCCCCCTGGGGCTGCTCCTCACCAAGGGACTCCTCCACTGGCTCAGAGCTGGCCTCAGGTGCGTTACCACTGTCCCCTCCATCATCCTGCAGTCCCAGGACAGCTCCTCGGAGCACTGCAAAGCTCTGCCTGGCAGGGCCAGGGGAAATTGTTATGGACCGAGGTCCCCAAACTTTAGGGAGTCTGAATCCCATGGGAACTTCATTCAAGTGGATCATTGGCCATTTCCCTAGAGAGTTCACAGGCAGGAATGGGAGGTGGATAACCAAGGGATTGGTGATGGCTACCACACCTCGAGAACCAACCTTAGGCTCTTAAACCTTTCTCCCTCTGGCAAGCCTAGATAGACCTCTCACCAGCCCACCTAGAGATACAGTAAAGATGGTTGGAGATCCAAGAGTCCTTAGGCTCTGCTGTCCCATCATGCTCTTTGGCTTGTGGCTACTGGCCTGAGCCAATGTCCTGGGTAGTGTGTAAAGAGACACCAGCTGACCAGGGGAAGGTGGAAGCCAGGCAGCCCTGTGGGGTTCTGCCATGTGCCAGCAGGGCCCACCAGCCCAGCCCACTGGAACCAGCCCCCACCTATGGTCTGCAGAGTTTTGGCTTTTGGGGAAGCCCTGTTCCCAACACCTGGATGACAGTGGCCAGTCCTGGGGGCTGGATGGAGGCGTCTATGTCCAGAGAAAGGTGCTAACCTGCGCTGGAGCTGGCTTCTGCGCCTGGCTGCCGAGTCCTGCTGAGGAAGCAGCCCCCAGGGGGCAGTGAGTGCCGGGAGATCTCGCCTCCCATCACCTTCTCACGAGGCTCCAAGTGGGGGGCAGCTGGGAGGAATGCCCAGCCCTTGTGAGGAAGATGTGTCTGAAGCCAATTCCTTTCTCGCTCCAATCCCCTCCCTACCAAGAGGTACTGGGGAACCCAGCCCAAGTCCAGGTGTGGTGGGCCGGGGATTCCATGGGCGTGGGAAAATGAGTGGATCTGGGCCTCCGTGGACGGGGTTAGCGCTCAAGACTCTAGATCTCGCCTTGCTCGAGTTCCTAGGGCCCCAGATGCCCTCAACACCCTCCAGTCTGAGCCCCGAGGTCCTCCTCTGCACACCCCCAGGCGTGAGCGTAGGCTGCCATGGGCAGACGCTCTCCCCCTGGCCTAACTGGCAACTAACTGCGTGGATGGGACCAAGCCAGACTCACCGCGGGCCCTACAGGCGTGGAGTGGCCGCTGGCCGGGGGCGAGCGGCTCAACGTAACCAGGGCCATGGAGTCAGGCCAATGGCGCCTGGGCGGGCACTGGGCACGGCCCCCTCCCACAGTCCCAGTCCTTGCCCCGCAAGACCAGGAAGGAGAGAGCAGCCGCCAGGGCTTGGCACCTCCTCGGGGCGGCCCTTAAAGGGACAGTCTTCTGGCCAGCTCCGGCTGCGGAGGCCTCACGCAGTCGCCGCGGCCCCACCCCTCGCGGCTCGCCCCGCCCCACCCCATCCACGTTAGGGGCGGGACGGGGCGCAGGTGCACTTTTCCAACCTGGTGCTGCTCCTACGTTTCCCTCTCCTCGCAGGAAATGTCCCAGCCCTCTCTGCCCCGCCTTAGGTCACCTGAGCTGGAGCCGTTTTAGGTCCCTATTACAAGCCACCGGAGGTAGATCCTTGGGATGAGGCAGGTATTAGGATCAGGCAAAGAGGGTCTTAAATCCGGACCCCTCATCCCAAACGTTTGTTTTTGCTGACTGGCCTTCACGTCTCCAATTCTGACACAGCAAACTTCAGGGCTAATAGGGTAGGGCATAGAATAGCCCAGGAAGGGGCCGGCGAGATGGTTCGGCGTCTAAAGCGCTTGTTTAGGAAAGCTTAGGCAAGCATAGGGACCGCGGTTCGATCCAAACGCTGCACCAAAAAAAAAAAAAAAAAAAAAGAATAGCCCAGGAAGGTAGGTGTGGTGATGCAGGCTTCTAATCTTAAACCCTCAGTGACTTAGAGACCCTGTCTCAAAAATCAAAAAATAGGGCCGGCGAGATGGTTCAGTGGTCTAAAGCGCCTGCTTAGGAGGGCTCAGGCGACTGCGGGGACTGCAGTTCGATCCCCGGCACCACATGCTGCGCCAGCGCCACCACCAGGGCAGGCTGAGCCAGCCACAAAATGAATAAATGAAACAAACAAACACAACAAGCAAATAAATAAATAAAATAAAAAACAAGATGGGTTTGGGGGTGCTCAACTGCTGCAGAGAAACTGCCCACAGTCATGTTGGAACTGGAGTAGGGCAGGAAGCTAGCAGGGACGGAGTTTGGGCATGAGTTGTCTCCTCGAGGATCTTACAGTCCAGGAAATAGAGGTTCAGAGAAACTAAAGGGGTTTTGGTCGGGATTCAAAACCAGCTGACCTCGCTGCCGGTGGTGTTTCTCTCAATGCACCTCACCCCGCAGCCCCCAGCCCCCAGCTCCAGCCTATTTGAGGAGAGCAAACCTGTTGCTAGTGGTCTTTTTATTCCATCTCAGTGCCTCTGCCAGCCATCCCTGGGCTCCAGGCCCAAGCCCAGCAGCAGACAGTTTATAAATAAATAAATTACAAAAGCAGGTTGTGGGAGTGGCCATGACCCTCCCAGTCCAGGTGGCTCAGTGCTCTGTGAGCGATAGCTCCAGGATCCGCTGTAGGTCCTCCTCCTCCTGCTGCCCCCGCCGCTCCTGCTCCTCCTGCTCCCGAGAGGACAACTCAAGAGCCAAGCGAAGCTGCTCCTCAAAGCTCGGGGGAGCCAGAGGCAGGGGTGTCCTCTCAGGAGACCCGGGATCCCCGGACTCGGTGGACAGCTGCAGGCTTTCCTGGAGTGCCCTGTAGGCAGGAGTGAGAGGAAAAAGTAGACTGAAGTGTGAAGGCTGCGGGATTTAAAAATGGTTGGGTACTCAGCTTTGGTGGACAAGGGCAGGATGAAAAGATCAAGTAGGACCTATCTCCCTGTCCCTCATGCCACTGTTAGTAGAAGGCAGCACCACTGCTGGAGGGTGGCTTTGGAGAAGGTATAGGGCCCCAGGACCAGCACCTCTGGGCTACCCACCAGCCAGGGGACACCTGGGGGTTCAGACTCAGTGGGGCTGAGGCAGAGAGCTGGTGGGTCCTTAGGGCCTCACCGTTCCAGTTGAAGCTGCTCCTCGTACACAGTGGCTTGGGCAGGAGGGTGGGCGCCAGGCCGAGAGTTGGTCAGGGCTTCCCAGATGGTCACCTGCAGCAGCCAGAGCTTGAAGCTGTCACCTCAGCCCTGTAGCTGCATAGGCCAGCGCCCACCCCTGCCCTGCCCCACCTGCTCTGCTTCTGTGCCTGCCTCAAGCAGGCTCTGCTGGATGGCAAACTGCAGCAGGTCGTCATCCTCATCTCGAAGGGGCTCACTGCGCTCAGCACCCAGCACGCTGTACCCCTCAGGCACCTCAAATACAGTGGGGTCCACCTCGCACGGGAAGGGGCTCCCTGGGGAAGCAGCAGAGGGACTATACTCAGCCCCCAGGCCTCAGCCCCCCAATCACACAGCTTCCCTCTGTCCCCCATAGGAGTACCTGAAGTGGTGAGGGCAGAGCTCGGGGCTGGCACCCACACTGAGTTCAAGGGCTCATCACAGCCACACAAGTTGCTGAAGGTGATTCGGGCATTAAGCACATGGAAAAGGGGAATCTCTGTGGAGACAGTCAGGCCCGAATCACTTGGCCCTTGCAGGCCTCCTTCCCTGGAGCACCCCAACCCACTGCTCCAGGCTACCCCCTCACCAATCTTGACAGGGAAGCCAGGGGGGAGGCGCAGGGTGATGAAGTCACGTAGCTTGGCAAAGTGAGCATTGCTGATGGCCATCAGGTCAATGATGGGCGTCACCTGGTCACCCAGGGAGAGTGGGTGCTCCTCACTCAACCACAGTGTTGCCTTGAACCTGCCCAGCCACAAGAGGTAGGATAGGGACTCTGTGGTGGCCTCACTGAGGCCCCCCACCTCTAGTCACCTGCCTGTGGTATCCACCTCCCTGCTGAGCTGCCTCTGTCTGCAGTAACTTGTGTTCTGGCCCTGTGGCTGGAGCTGCTCCAGAAGCAGCTGTCCCACACTGGTACTCATGATGGTTTTGTGTCTGCTTATTTGGTCTGAAGGAGGACTCCAGGGACCCGGCTGTGGGCCATCTTCTGGGCCTCATCCACAGCCTTATCTTCCTCCTCTGCACAGAGCTGGCCACCAGTGCATACTTTGCTGTGTAGCACAGTCCTGCAGTCAAGACTGCTGAGGCTTAATCCCAGACTAGCTGAGAGGATCAACATGAAGCAGACTGGAGAATGTGGGTCTGGTATAAGACCGTCGGTCACAGATCCCTGAGAGGAGAGTGGGCAAATGTGACTTTATTTCATTGAGAAGGAAATCAAATTCCAACAAGGGAAAATATTTTCTCTAGACACAGAGGCTTGAGCATCAGAGCTCTAAGTTCTTCCCATCCTGGCATGCCTGGCCTCTAGCACATGAATTACTAAATTAGAAAACCACACAGGTGGTGGTGCCACCACTTCATTCAATGGTTCATCAAAGAATTGAGGCTGACTCTGGGTCACAGTGCTTGCTGGGTACTCAGGACCATGCATAAGACACGTGGCTCCTGCCCTCTGCAGCAGATTCCAGAGAGAAGCTTGCCAGAAGAGCAGGTCCTCACAGTGACAGGACTCTGCAAAGGCTCAGGGGAGGTGGTGGGGGCCCTGTCCCTAAGGAAGTCCCCAGGGAGCCCCCAGACCTCACCTCTGTACTTTGCTGGACATCTCGATGGGGCGGCCAATGTTTCTGGACTCCAGGCTGAAGCTGGGGTCGAAGTATTCATCGGGAGAAATGGCTGTGGGATTAGTGGGGCTGGCTGCCTGCTGCACAGGAGCCTGGGTGGGCCCCAGGACCACACTTAGCATCAGGATGTTCAGATGGTACTCCATCCACCCGCTGGCCTGCCCCCGCCCCCCGCCCTGGCTCACCCCACTGTGGGAGGAGTGCTGCTGGGCCATCCCCAGGAAGGACTGGAACGGAGTCTTCCCCCCTGAAGAGAAGGGAGGGGGCCGTGAGGGGATTGTGGGCCACAGCCAGCTTGCCCTACCTGCTGCCCCCCACCTGGGAGCCTCCAGTGGGGTCAGAGGGGTAAAAAGAATGTGTGGCTTCCTAGGTCATCTGGGGCTACTCTGGCTCTGACCCAGACCACATATCACGGGGGTGGTAAGCAGGCGCACCTGGGTTTACCTTTGCTCCTTGACTTGTCCTGATCAGAAAGGTGTTCTGTGCGTGTGCGGGTCACTAGCTCCACATTGGTGGCACTGTACACCTGGGGAGCAGGAGAGATAGGGAGAGCTGGGAGTTGACAGTCTGTTCCCCACACTCAGCCTCCTCAGCACAGCACCCCAGAAACAGGTGAGCTCACTCCCCACGGTGGAAGAGATGGCAGGGTCTGAACCCTAGGAGCCACCCAATGAGCAGATGCAGCCCAGGGGCCAAGACAAGAAGCAAATGCTCCTCTTTGGTTGGTGTGGGGCTGGGGCTCAGCAGGGCCCTCAGGCTCCAGTGAGTTCACTATTCCACCTCTCCCACCACACCGAGAGTGGGTGTGGAAAAGGATCTAAACCTCTGGGCCTCATCTATACCCCAGCCCACACCACCGGCCTCTCCTGCCTTGGCCTCGTAGCCGCTGACGGTCTCCATCTTCTCAGACCGCCATCCCCAGATACCGCATTTGTTCCTACAATAGACCAGATAGGAGCCGCTGAAGATGTGTGCTGTCCACACCCTGGCCAAAGCCCCTTCCATGAGCCAGGAGGGGGGCCCACCTCTCAGAGTCCCTTCCCAGTGGGGAATGCAGAGGGGCCTTGGGGATGGGGCCATTGGAGCAAGGCTGGGCCTAGATGGTACTGAGGGATTATTGTTAATTTTATCAGATGTGATAATGGTGCCTGAGCTGGATTAAGAAACATCTTTCTCTGTCAGAGTCACGTGCAGAAACATTTACTGTTGACAGGATGTGACATCTGGGATGTGCTTTAAAATACGCTGGGGGAGAAAGGAAAAAGGAGAAGGAAGAATAGATTCAATAAGACTAGTAAAATGTTGCTGAATATGGAAGCTGAGTGATGATGGGTAAGTATAATATTAGTTCTTTCATGTATGTTTGAATTTTTTTAGTTTTATTTTTTGTAGTGCTTGGGAATCTGGGGCTTTGTGTGTGCTAGGCAAGTACTCCACCATTCAGTAACACCCTTGCCCATTGAAATTTTCCAAAATAAAAGGCTAAAGGTGTGCCTGATTCAAAATAACTGAAGACTTTAGTGCTCCACTTTTACTACTAAATAGAACACGTGGACAAAAGATCAAAGAAACAAGAAATGAACAACAGCATGAAGTGGATTTACAGATATTCTGAGAACACACCACCCAGTAACAAAAGAACACAGTTCTTCTCAAGTGCACATGGGACAGTTTTTGGAAAAGACCATATGCTAGGCCATAAAAGAAACTTCAATAAAATTCAAAAGGACAGAAGGCACACAAAGTATGTTTTCCAACCACAATGCAATGGAATTAGAAAAAAAAAAAATCTTAGAAAATCCTTACAAATGTGAGGAAAATAAACAACATAATTCTAAATAACTGATGTTGAAAGAATAATAAAAAAGGAAGTCAGGAAATACTTTGAGATGGATTGAAATGAAAACAACATATCAAAATGGCACAGTTAAGGCTGTGTTGAGTGGGAAATCTATAGCCATAAATGTGCATGAATGTGTACATTAAGAAAGAAGAATTAAGCTGGGCGTGGTGGTGCACACCTGTAATCCGAGCACTTGGGAGGCTAAGGCAGGAGGATCAGTGTGAGTTCAAGCTACAAAAGGGAGCTCAAGGCCAGCCTGAACTGCATGGTGAGACCCTGTCTCAAAAAGACCAAAAAAAAAAAAAAAAAAAAAAAGAGTTAAAAAAAAAAGAGTTGGGCATCATGGAGCCCACCTACAGTTCCAGTGGGAGAGAGGATTGCCTGAGACCAGTTTGGGTAACACAGAAAGAACTAGTATCAAAACAATAAGAGAGAGAGAGAGAGAGGAGAGAGACAGAGAGACAGAGACAGAGAGACGGAGAGAGAAATGAGGGAGGGAAGGGGAGAAGAAAGAGGGGGAAAGATGAGAAAGAGAAAGAAGGAAAAGAGTCAGGTGTGGTGGTACTCAGGAGGCTGAGGCAGGAAAACTATGTTGAGCTGAGGCAAACGACTATATAGTGAGACTCTGTCTCAAAAAATCGTAAAGAAAAAAGCCAGGCATAGTAGTAGCTGCCTGTGATCTTAGCTCTGGGAAACTAAAGCAGGAGGATCCTGAAGTTCAAGCCCAGTTCAGGCAACCTGAGGTTTAGTGAGACCTTGTTGCAAAATAAAAAGCAGCTGGGGATATAGCTAAGTGTGAAGGCCCTGGGTTCAATCTCCAGTATCACCCACCCATGCACACCCACAATTCTCAAATCAATAACCCAGTCTTCCACATTAAGACACTATAGAAGATTTGATGATGAAAATATGTAATACAACCATTGTTAAATTTTTGTTCTTGTTTTGAAATTCTGTACCTATGTACGCTTGCTTATTACTCTTTTTCTATATTTGTTTCTGTTATTTTTACTCTTTAAAGTAAAACTTTAAAAAAAAAATATATATATATATATATATTAGTGCCGGCGAGATGGTTCAGTTGTCTAAAGTGCCTGCTTAGGAAAGCTTAGGCAAGTGCAGGAACAAGGACAGGTTCAATCCCTGGAACCACATGCCATGCCAGCACCACCCCCCAGGGCCGGTCAAGCCAGCCAGAGCTTAGGCATAGTGGTGCACACCTGTAATCCCAGCACTGGGGAGGTTGAAAGCAGGAGGATCACCACAAGTCTGAGCTGTATTGTGAGACCCTGCAACAACCAAATTTTTTTTTTTTTTTTTTTTTTTTTTTTTTTGCGGTACTGGGGTTCAAACTTACAACCTTGCACTTGCCAGGCAGGCATTTGTGCTATGGAGCTATCTCCCCAGCCCTTACAACCAAATACACTTTTTAAAAAAGACTGTAAACAAATAGATAAACTAAACTCACAGCAATCAGAAAGGAAAAAATTAGCCAGGCATAGGGATACAGACCTGAGAAGATGCAGTAGGAGGACTGCAAGTTTGGGCCCAACTTGGGAAACAATAACTTACTCAGACCCTTTCTTAAAATAAAAATATTTATTTATTTATTTATTTATTTATTTATTTATTGTCTTTTTGAGGTAGGGTCTTGCTATGCACTTCAGGCTGGCCTTGTGCTCACTTTTGTAGCCCAGGTTGGTCTCGAACTTGCACAGATCCTCCTGCCTCAGCCTTCCAAGTGCTGGGATTACAGGCGTACGCCACCATGGCCCAGCAAAAAAAAAAAAAAAGAAAAAGAAATTTAAAAAGGGGATGTAGTTCAGCATTAAAACTTTGGGTTTAATCTTCAGTATCAGAAAAGGACAGAAAAAGAATAAGCCAGGTATGGTAATACACACCAGTAATACCAGCACTGAGTAGGTCGAGGGAGGAGGAGGACTGCTGTGAGTTCAAGAATTGCATTGTGAAACCCTGTCTCAAAAAGACAAAAAAAAAAAAAAAAAAAAAAAAAAAAAAAAAAAAAAAAAAAAAAAAAAAAAAAAAAAAAAAAAAAAAAAAAAAAAAAAAAAAAAAAAAAAAAAAAAAAAAAAAAAAAAAAAAAAAAAAAAAAAAAAAAAAAAAAAAAAAAAAAAAAAAAAAAAAAAAAAGCCCAACACATGGAAGACTGAAGCAGGAAGATTTCTGCCAGTGTGAGGCTAGCCTGGGCTGAATAGCATGTTCAAGGCATAGTGAAACCCTGTCTAAAAAAACAAGCAAAAGAAATTAACTCAAAACATCTCAAAGACCTAAATATGAGAGTTACAACTTTTAGAAGAAACTGGGCAAGGGGGATTTCCATGGTTCTAGATTTGACAAAGTATTATTAAGAAATAATGAGCAACAAGTTGGGCATGGTTGTGCATGCCTGTAATCTCAGTACTCTGGAAGGCTAAAGGATTGAAAGTTAAGGCTCCACCCAGGCAACTCAGCAAGACCTTATCTCAAAATTAAAAAAAAGAAAGGACTAAGGTGCTGGGGAGATAGCTTAGCAACCTAAGCACCTGCCTGGCAGGTGCAAGGACCTGGGTTCAATCCCTGGTACCACATGAGTGTGGCTTTGTGGTGGTACATGCCTGCAATCCCAGCACTGGGGCGGCTGAAAATAGGATCGCTAAGAGTCCAAGCTGTGTAGTGAGACCCTGTTTCCAATACATAAAAGGAAAAACAAAAGAAAAAGTAAAAGAAAAAGATAAGCCAACTCAAAAACTTGGGTAAAGTTTATGAACACACTTTTCTCCAAAGAAGACACATAAATCACCACTGAACATGTGAAAAGATACTCAATAGTGTCAGTCATTAGGGAAATACAAATCAAAACCACAGTGAGACGCACTTCACTTCCACTGGGGTGGCAAAATCCAAAAGTGGATGAATGAACAATGAAATGGACATGTTGTACACATGGGGGGCTGAGGCAAGAGGACTCCCATGAGTTCAAGGTCAGCCCAGGCTATATGATGAGTTTAAGGCAGCCTAAACTACGTGGTAAGACTTTGTCTCAAAAAACCCAAACAGCAACAAAAATGAACAATAGCAAGTGTTGGTGACAACACAGAGAAACTAGAACCTTTATACAAGAATGTAAAATGGTATAACTCCTCTGGTAAACTGTCTAGCAGTTGCTCAATCAAATACTGAGTTACCATATAACACAGAAATTTTACTCTGATGTATAGACCCAGAAAAAATGAAAACAAATGTGCATAAAACTTGTAAGCAAATGTTTATAGCAGCCTTATTTATAATAGCCAATAGAAGCAACCTAGATGTCTGTCAATGGACTAATGAATAAACAAAGGTGGTATGTGCATATAACTGTATTTGGCCATACAAAAAGAACAAAGTAATTACATGCTACAAGTTGGATGAAACTTGAAAACATTATACTAATTGAAAAAAGCCATAAAAAATCCACATATTTTAATTTAATTCATATGAAAGTCCAAAGTAGAGAAGTATACAGAGACAGAGTAGATTAGTAGATATTTAGGCCAGGGAAGCTGATGGGGACCTGTAATAATTTAAGAGTTTCTTCTTGAAAGCTGGGCCTGGCTGGGTGTGGTGGTGCATGCCTGTAATGCTAGGTCTTGGGAGGCTGAAGTGGGTGGATGTCATGAGTGTGAGGCCAGCCTGGGTAACATAGAGAGTTCAAAGCCAGCCTGAACTGCATATCTAGATCCTGTCTCAAACAACAACAAAAAGACAGGGCAGTGCATTTTGGTGTATGCCTATAATCCCAGCCCTTGAGGAGCAGAAGCACAAGGATCACCAAAAGTTCAAGGCCAGCTTGGACTGCATAGCAAGACCTGTCTCAAAACAGTTCCCCCCAAATCCCTGCAAAATAAAAACAAAAACAAAAACAAACAAACAAAAAAGGGGGTTGGGGACATAGCTCAATAGAATAAGCGCTTGCCTGGTAAATGCAAGGTACTGAGTTCAATCCCCGTCCCGCAAAAAAAAAAACAAAAAACAAACAAACAAAAAAAAAAACCTGAACAGTATACTTTATTTTGGTGGGGGGAGCCGGGGATTGAACTCAGGTCCTTGTGTTTGCCAGGCAAGCACTTATTCTACTGAGCTATCTCCCCAACCCCTAAACTGTATACTTTAAGTGGGTAAACTGTATAAGAAATTTATCTCAGTAAAGCTATTTTTTAAATCATGTTTTGTCTTTTTGAGTCAGGGTTTTACTATGCAGTTCAGGCTGGCCTTGAGCTCACTTTATAGCCCAGGATCCTCTTTTTTTTTTTTTTTTCGGGACCAGGGTTCAAACTCAGGGCCTTGTACTTGCCAGGCAGGCACTTGTGCCACGGAGCTATCTCCTCAGTCCCCAGGATGGTCTTGAACTCACAATGATCCTCTAGCATCAGCCTCCTGAGTGCTGGGATTGCAGGCATGTGCCACCATGCCTGGCAATAAAGCTGCTTTTAAAAAGTATTCATTTTTTCTGGGGCTGGGGAGAGAGCTCAGTAGAATAAGTGCCTGCCTGGTAAGCACAGGGTCATGAGATCAATCCCAGGTTCCGGAAAAAAAATTAAAAAGTATTCGCTTTTTTAAAAAGTGATTCCAACTGGGTATAGTGCAGCATGCATTTAATCTCAGGCTGAGGCAGGAGGACTGCTGAGTTTGAGGCCACCCTGGGTTACATAATGAACTCAAGGCCAGTCTGAATTGTATAGCAAGACCTGTCTCAAAAGAAAAAAGGTGTTTCCAAAGTCTGCCACTCAATCAGGAGCATAGTGTTATTAGAGAAATAACACTCTTGGTTCCTTGGCTACCTAGGAAGGACTCTGCCCCAAACATGGCTGTTTTTAATGAGAAGCTAGCACTTCCCTGAATCACAGACTAATAATTGCTTATTCTTTTATGGAAAACATGTGAGGTCAGAAGTCAAGAAAAGGGACAGCCAGGCAAAGCAGTGGTGGCACATGCCTGTCATGTGAGCTACCCAAGAGTCTGAGGCAGGAGGATTGAGAGTAAGGGGCCAGCCTAGGCAATTTAGCAGGACCTTGCCTTGATTTTAAAAAAGGGGCTGGGGGGGACCTTGAGAACATAGTTCAGTGATAGTCCACTTGCCTAGTATGTGTGCAGCCCTGGGCACCATTCCGAGCACTGAAATTTAAAAAGAAAAGAAATACAGGGTATACTGATCTTGCCCCTTCCCTGGGAAGGCAGTGGTCAGCATCCACAAGCATGCAGCGGCTCCAAGTTTGCCACAAGAGTAAGCTTTGGAAGGACACTGGGCTGCCAGGGTCACCCCTCACTGAAGCCTGAGCAGTCTCTGGCAGGTGGCTCAGCCTCCCAGGGGCCTTGGCTAGGAACCTCAAGGAGCCCTGGCCTCATCAGGGACGGCTCTTGCTACCTCTCTCATCCCACCCACCCTGCGCTAGGCCCCAGCTGACCTCTCAAAAGCCACATTTCGAGTGTCCAGGTGGGTGGAGACGATGGGGGAGGTGAGGCGGCTGGCCACATGTTCCTCGCTGGGCCGCATGGCAGCCAACAGTGCTTCGGGCTCATGTAGAGCAAGCCCTAGTGTCTCCGTGTGTACCACCTGCCGGTCATGGTCAACTTCCATCACCAGGGCTCCAGCCTCTGCCATGGCAGGGGTGTAGGGAGGAGGGACATGTCAGAGCCGGGCCCCACTAGCAGGCTACCCTCTGCCACTTGGGACTCACTAGTCCAGCCATAGCCCCTGCATTTCCCTCCATTCCGTGTCAGTTTCCACCTCTGGAAGGTGCAGAGAAAGGACAGTACCATCCTTAAAAGCCACCGAGAACCTGAGGGTGCCAGAGCTTACCCTGGCCCTTGAATATGAAGCTTCTCCGGCCGCGCTGCCATGTCATATGCTCAAAGCCCAGGAGACTGGTGTCTACTCGCAGGCTCTCACCCCGCTTCCATACACGGTAAACATCACTTGGGCACATCTTGGACACGAGGGGCACTGGGGGAGCACTGAGGTCACTGGGGCTCTGCCCAAAGACCCCACTTTGTGTCCCTGGAAGCCAAGTGATCTCCACTCACCCCAGCTGGTGAACTCCCACTTCATCTCAACGTAGAAATCAGGGGCCTAAGAGAGACCAGAGCTACCCATAAGGGCCTGGCCTGATGGTGGGGGCCAGCAAACTCAAGATGACACTGCTGCACTGTGATGGCCTAGCTATACTTCCAATACAACCTCTGCCCAGGGAGGCTGAGCCAAGTAGGGCCCTGAAATAGTCCACACATAAAAAAGCCATAAACATCTGAAGATGTGAGCCGCTCAATTGGCCATAAGACATGGGGCGGTACATGGGTCTCTGAGGTTGAAGAGGCACAATGAACCCTCCAGGGCTGTCTCTAGGAGGGTATGAGGTATTGTGCTCTGCCCACAGGGCCCCTCTACAAGTCTGAGAAAAGATGGACAGGGCACAGAACCACACATTTGAAGAGCCCAGCTGTTTGTATTGCTTCCCTCCAGAAAATTTTCATTCTCTAGGAAGCCAAAAGCCTAAAGCTCTGCAGAGATTTCTGGCACATAGGACCCCTCCATACAAGTGAAGGCTTTCCTTTCAAAGGGCCCAATCTCACCCACCTACTGCATAGGCTAGATGCCCTTCTAAGGCCAAGACTTGTATGAGGATCATGCTGGTCTCCACTATGGTACCCTACCCCTCTTTACTGGACACATCCTGGCTGTACCTGGCGGAGTTTGTTGAGCAGTTCTGGAATGCCAGCCAGCCTCTGTGTGGCCCTCTGGAAGTCCCGGTACTGGAGGACCAGTTGCACCATCTCAGGGTCTCCAGTGCTGACTGCCTCCTGCAGGACTGGGGGCACCAGCTGCTGAGGGAAGTCTTCCCAATATCCCGGGTCTTAGCAATTCACTCCTACCCAACAACCCTGCTCCCAGGCTCAGAGCAGCCCCTCTGTCCTCTGTGTACCTGCCCAGCCCTGGCGGCTCTCTTTGCCCACGTTGGCATTGTGCCGAAGGAGGACTCTCACAGACTCCAGGTTTCCTAGGGACACAGCCAGCTCCAGGGGGGTCCGCCCTCGGGGGTCTTCCTGTTCAATGTCGTGCTGAGGGAGACTGATACTTAGCAGAGGGGAAAAGAACAGAGACCAAGGCATTCTATAGTTTGGATGGCCTGGAGTCACGATGAGAAATAAGGACAGCAGTCAGGCCAGGGAGGTGGTGCTCCTCTGTCCAGGGAGGGGATGGGGCAGATGGAAAGGCTTGCCCATCTCTCCTGCCCCCTGCCACGGGCAGCGCGGGCCTCCTGGTGGTGGGGACTGATCAGGAATGTAGGTAAGACATGTCATGAGTTTTGGCCATGAGTTTTGTTCGAATCTGTACTCAGCCTGGCTCAGGGTGATGGCGTGTGAATTCGAGGGCTTGATGCAGTGTGAGGTGGGCAGAGCACGGGGTAAGACCAGCGTGGGGAGACGCCGCCAGAGGTTCAAGCGCGAGGGCAGGTGATCTGGGATTCCGATCGGGCTGGGAGCTGGGAGCTAGGAAGCAGCTGCGGATGGAGAGCGTAGCACTGGGCGGGGTCCCGGCAGACAGGGCCTCACCTGGCGACTGTGCAGCGCGGCCTCCAGTTCACGGTGCTGGTTTGCCCAGACCAGCCGGTGCAGCGGGAAGGTGGGGCCCTGGCCGGCCATGCTGGGCCTCAGCGCCGCATCCTGGGAGGGAGGGCGGATGGGCGGGGGCGGTAGCGGCGGCCCAGCCCCTCTTGGCTTAGGGCCTGGTGCGGACCCCTTACCTCTGCTCTGAGCTGCACCCAAGCTGCTGCGGACGCGCAAACCCTTGGCGGCAGCAACGGTGGCGGCTGTAGCAGCGGCAGCGGCGGCAGCAGCGCTGACGGCAAGGAGGGCGGTGCGGGGGCCCTAGCGGGCGGGGCTTCGCCGGAACGGGGCGGGGCGTCAGGCCAGGCGCCCCCTCCCCTCTCGCAGCCATAGCAACTGCCCTAGGGCCCGCGCGCTGGAGATGGGCGGAGGGTGCTGCCCAAGTGACCCGGCAACCGCCTGCGCTCCGAAAAAGTGGGGACAGGGTCCCTGCTAGGGCTTTAGGCCCGCAAGGGTCTTGCGGGGAGTTTCAGAGGGCGGGGCCTGGCTGCTCCTTTCGCGGCCTGCTGGGGGCGCCCGCGGCCCTACATAGACCCCCTTCACTCAGGTCTAGAAAGGGAGCTGAGGCCCGGGGGCAGGGTAGCTTCGCTGGGGGTGGGGGCGGCCCCTGAGTAGTGCTCGCACGGGTCCGGGTCGTGGTTTACAGACAGACTCCCGCCCCATCTTCTGATCCCCGGTCCCACGATCCCGATTGTGCCTGTAGGTGCAGGTGAGGTGGGAGGTCCTGGATCCATCTCGGCTGAGTACTGAGAGTGCTGAGGACTCTGAAGAATAAGCGCCCAACAACTTGCCCCTAAATGTTAGCTAGTGGAGCGTGAAGCCCATTCCCCAAGGATTTGGACCAGTTTCTGGAGGCTAGCCCAGCGATGTGGGGGCAGGGCATGGTCCTCAGGGCACTGGAATCAAGAATGGAAGTATTGAGGAGTAGGGACTTTAAGCCTAGCCAGTGCCCTCTTTGCTAGTGGACTGTCCACGGTGAACTGTGTCGTTGCATGGGTCCTTTATGCAGAGTCTGCACTCTGCTGTGTTAGGGCAGGAAGGAGAGTTTCAAAACAGTGCTGTCACCTCTACCCACATAGGAACTGGGGTGCCGGCCTCAGTCGGCTTAATTCTGGCCCCTTGCTCAAAGAGCCGAGTCTGGGCCCCTTGACTGGTTTCATTGGCAGTGAAGGTGCAGCTAGGCTTGTCAAGTTGGAGTCTCTGTCTGTAAATGGACTGGATACTATAATGGAGATCTGCCTAGCTTGAAGGTCCCCTACTGTTCTACGACGACCTCATGCCTAATTTCCAAACTAGGAGGCATGACTACCACTCTTGCCTACCCCTATTGTGGTCAAGTGGTTCTTGTGCCACTTGGGATCACTGCCACCCACTCTGTGGTGTTATCAGGTCATCTGTGATGGCGGCAGGTCTGCTAGCTCAAAGGCTTCTAAATATCAATATCCAGAGCTCTAAAGTCAGCCTCTGCTGGCTTCTGTGGCTTTCATCTTTTTCAGCGGCTGTCTCCTTCCCACGCCCTCTTCAAACCTAAATCTAGCAGGACATTCTCAGACCCCGCCTCTCTGGATTTCCGCACTCAAATCAGTTTCTCTATCAGTCCCTACTTCCATGAACAGCACTCCTCCTCTCCCCAGGCCCTTCTGTGCCACCCTGATCCAGAAGTCTGGTTTCTCCCTGACCAAGAACCTGTCTGCTCATATGGTCACCCTGATGGCACCTCCAGAATATCTCTAAGCTTATGTCCCATCAGTGACAAAAGTCAAATGAAGCCACATGTTTGGTTTTCCCCTTGGGCCAGCTCTGCTCTGAGCTGCTGTATTCTAAATGGTACCAACAACCTTCCTGCATATCGTCCTAGGTTCCTACCTGTCATCCTCTAACCTGGCCCATTCCTGTTAGGCCATGTTTTTTTTTTCCTGGCCTTTTTGTCTCTTCCCCTTCCACCATCGTGAGGATGTCTTCATTGGGTAGAAGCAGTAGCTTGAGTCTGTCTCCTGTCCTAGGCTTCTCTCCTTACCACCTGTATACAGTGACCAGCGGCTTGAGAGCCAGCTGTTCTCATCTCAGGCCCACTCAGAGCCTTGAAGAACTCCCCAGAGCCAGGCAAAATTTAGACTCCTTGTCCATTTTCATCTTTACTTTGCAGTTACCGAATACTCATGAGCTCTGTACTAGGTCGAGCTTGGCATTTCAGGAGCCCCAGGGCCCACTCTCCCCACATTGGAGGCCCAGCTCAAAGGTAACTTCTTTCTAGATCCCTAGGTGGCTGTCCCAGAATTTCTCTGCTGGTCATGCTATACTTCAGCCTCCACCATGCCCAGCTGAGTCTGCATGCTATAGGTAGCAGCACACATTTGCCCCATCACTTCTGGGGTCATGAGGCAGAATGTGGGAAAAGGGAGTGGGCTCTGGGGAGAAGCCTGATGGTGGGTCTGGACAGTGAGACCAGAAAGGAGGCCTGTCGAGGAGCCACAGTGTGGCCTGGAGAGCTGAGGTGCTGTGGGATGCAAGGGAGATCAGCATTGTGCCTAATGTGTAAGGGAAGCTCAGTAAGGCTGTCAGCCCAGTTATCCAAATGTGGGACTGCTAGCACCTCCTCCTGATTATGTGGGAAATGGGTAGGAGCTACCCTCCTCCTGGGTGGGGGGTGGGCACTGTTCCACCACTGAGCAGCAGGATGAGGCATCTAGGGGAGGGGGGAGAGGGGCACACTCAACCTGCCCACATAGGGCCTAGATCTACCTGAAGGCTGCTTTGACAGTGGAGAGGACTTGGTCCCACAGGAAACTTCCTACTTTAAACCCCAGCCAGACAGAGGCTACAAAGTTATCATCAAGCACAAAGAAAGTCTGAGACAGCGAGGAATCAGGCACCATTTTTTATAAAAACGCATAGTCTCATTTTTCACTCTTTAAAATCACATTCAAAAATCGGCAAAGAAACGCCCCAGGAGTAAACGAGAGGGGAGGGTGCGTCAACCCAGCCCTTGGGTCAGGGGAGAGGGCGCAACACCACACACAACAGCGCAACTGGCACAAGGGGGGGGCATGCGGTGGGTGGTGCGGCACCCATGGGCGGTGGCATTGACAGGACATGGGCTGTGAGCTGGACGGCTGGGGAAGGGGCCCCCCTCACTGTGCTACCAACCTGCCCAGGCTGATCTTAGTCCTGGGCAGGGGGACTTTATCATCCCAGGGTCAGGGAGCCGGAGCCGGGGGCCAGGCTAGGCCAGTGGGGCCCAATCCGCAGTTGCCCATCTGTGGTCCTGAGCCCGGTGCTCAATGGGAGGGAGTGAAGGCTGGGGAGGGCAGCAGCAGCCACACCCAGTGCCACCCTCTTGGCTGAGCCCCAGTGTCCAGGGATGGGGCAGTGGGGGCAGCCAGTGACATGGGCTTTTCCTGAACAAGGGCCCAAGAGCAGTGGTGGCCGTGGGAGACCTCTGGGCCAGGGAGACAAGGGGCTCCCTTCTCTCACCAGTGGCTGGAAGGCAAGACAGCACAGGGCTCTATCCCTCTGCTGCAGGAGGGGTGTGGTGGCAAAGTTCAAGTAGTATCCCTGTGCTGCACCCTCCCCTGGGTTGGGGGACACTGGGATACCTGGCCATGCCGTGGGTAGAGCACAGCCCACAGAGCCTGAGGTGGCATAGCTCAGGGTGGCTACATGCCCTGGGGAGGGCTGCTGCTGTCGCCCACAGGAAGACACTGGGAGTGCGTGGCTCCAGGGGTCAGGATAGGGGATGCAGGACAGTGGCTGAGGTGGTGGCAGCAGGAGTTGAGGCAAGCAGGCCCCTCCCTGGGGACTGGGCCAGGCTGGGGCCACAGGAAATCACAATAATTACAAAATAAAACCTTTTCCGCTTCGCGGGAAAACAAATAATAAAAATTTGACAAAATAAATTAGAGGTTTATAAAAGGTGGCGGGCAGGTGGGTGGGTGGGTCAGAGGCCATTGGCACTGCCGCGCTGGATGAGCGGCACCTTGCTCAGCTCCACCACAGGTGAGCGGGGCTTGTTCTTCATCTTGGGCACACGCTGCACCAGTTGCTGGGCCTCACGGTAGGCATCCCGCAGCTCCTTCTTCCACTGCACCAGCTCAGGATCACTCTGCATGGGCCCAGGCTCCATCAGCCTCAGCTGGGTGCCCCACTGTCCATCCCCAACACCCTAGGACCCTACTCACATCACATTGCAGGACAAATTGTTTGCCACCACGGATCTTGAGCAGGAGGCACTTGCGCTCCTTGATCTGCGTCTCCTCCACTGACTGGATCTCCTCCATGGTCAGCAGGCTCTGCTGCGGGGTGGGGGCAGGTAGTGAGGGACAGGCCTGGTCAGCTACCCTCACACACCGTGCCCTGCCCAGCTCCTTACCGGGGCCTCGCCCTCGCCCCTCCATTCCAGCCGGTTAGGGAACAGGTAGAAGTAGCGCCGCTGCCACTGTGTCAGGAAGGGATTGCCCATCTTGGACATGTAGCCATGCATGATGCAGTCCTTGCCCAGGGCGTAGTCTGTCACAAAACATAGAGGGGGCAGTCCAGGTTAGACCCCATGGGGCCACTTTCTGTCTGTGACCTTGGGAAGGCTCCTTAATCTTGAGTCTGCTCCTCATCCCTATAGTGGGCAGTGAGCCCTCACCTTCCTCATGGCCTAGCTGCTTGTTTTTGGCTTTCTTTCGGGCTTCTAGCCGGTCAGTCTCAGCATTGATCGTGTCAAAGACAGTCTCTGCCACCTCCTGCTGCCACCGCTCCGAGATGGTGAGGGGGAAGTTTCGGTAGAGCTCCTGGTCACTGTCCAGTAACTTCACCAGGTAGACCGAGCAGGGACATGTGAATCCACAAAAGATGCCAGGACACAATCAGCCACCCACCTGCCCAGACCTTGGGGCAGGGATGGCGTGGTACAACCATCCCACCAGAGCAGTTTTGAGAGGAGGACATGTGTAATCAGGTGAAAGGGTTGTGACAGGGGCAGGGGAGGAACAAGGGTCCCCACCCCAGGTGAGACTCAGGGCTCAGCTGTGAGGCCAGGCTTGGCCTGGTACCTTGATTCCTTTTGTGTCCTCCTCATCAAATGATCCAATGTCAAAGGCGTCGGCTGCATTCACCTCCCCCCGTGGGGGGATCAGTGGGGGTGGATACTGCAGCAGGACAGGATTGGGCATCAGCATCAAGAGGGGTTCAGGGGACCCCAGACCGGCCCTTGCAGGCTGTTACCTTCTGTAAGAAGACCATCTGCCAGTCCAGTGAGCGGAAGAAGGGGCTCTCTTTCACCTCCTGAGCCCTGTGGGGAGAGGCTGTCACCACTACCATAGGCCCAGGTGACCCAGGCTACAATCTGGGCTCAGCCACTTTCTCATTTCTGGCTCTGGGATCCTAGGAAAGCTCTTGAAACCCAAGCCTGTTTCCTCATCTCTAAAAGGGGAGGGCAGCAGTTCTCACTAATGAGGGTTGTTGCGAGCTTCAGTATAGGTAATCCTGACATCCTGCCCAGTGCCAGTAAAAGTTCAATGAACATAAAAAGCTATTATTATCATTACCATCTTTGTTTCAAGGTCCCCTCTGGGAACAAAAGCCCAGTCTTCCATGCCCAGGCAGCCCTTTAACCCTGAGGAGAGTGGATAGGGCTGGCTACGACCCACAAGTGAATACCTCATAGGAGGTGGGCTCTGCAACATAGGATGCATCATGCCCCTCATTCTCAAGGGGCACAGCTAGAGGCTTGGGCCAGCAACCTGTCAGGGACCCCCACAGCTACACATAGAGCAGAGCACTCACCCGCGGCCCAGACAGCCCAGCCTCCGGTTGACATCCCTCTGCAGCAAACCTTCCAGCAGGGAGCGCAGTTCAGGGGAGAAGGAGTCAGGCAGCTCCACAGCCTTGAGAGGACATTGGCAGGGGTTGAGGAGGAGCCTCCAGTCCCATCACAGCTCACTCTGGGGAGTGGGTCTGGCCCACAGTAGGTAGAAGCGAGGCCAGGCTTCCAAATGGCCCCAGAAAGTATGAGCTTCCTCTATCCCTGGTATTGGAGATTGAACCCAGGGCCTTTACATCTCTTAGATAAGGTATTACTTAGTCACTAAATTACCAAGCCAGGCTTAACTTTGTGATTTTCCTGTCTGAGTTTCTAAGAGTGCTAGGATTATAGATGTATGCCACCACACATAGCTGTGAGTGTGAGCTGTGACAACAGAGGGTAGAGCACGTGGTCAAGGGTCTGCCTCGCAGGAGCAGAGGGGATCAGCAGCCTAAGATCACTGCTGATTGTCCAGAACCAAGAGTGTTACCCTGGCACCTGCAGGAGACCCCAATCCCATTGAGGAGACTCTTATGCTCACCATTGTCAATGTCATGCGGTCAATCTCGTGTTTGTCTTTGGTCTTGTGCTGCCGGAAGGGGCTGTGCCTAGGTAAGAGACCAAAGACTAAGGTCAAAAAACAAGAATAAGGAAACTGAGGCAGATAGCATGAGTTGGCCTTGTCCAGAATGAGGATGTACTGGGCAGAGCATCTTTCTATCCTCCCTCCCACTGATGATGGTCCACTTACCCCCGCAGCAACTTGAAGAGCATGCAGCCCAGGGAGAACCAGTCTGCACTGCTGTCATAGGCCACACCTTTCTGCAGGACCTCGGGAGCCATATACCCATGGGTGCCTCTGTGGGAGCAAGGGGCTGTAAGCAAGAATGGGAGGAGGAGTGCAGGAAGGGAGTGGGTGGCCAGGGCACTCACACACTGGCATGGGGCTTCTTCTTGGAGAAGTCGCAGGCCAAGCCTAGGTCCGAGATGCGCACGTGGCCATGCTCGTCCAGAAGGATGTTGGCTGGCTGTGGGGGAAGCCCATGAGTGCTGTCTAGCCCAGCAAGGGAGGACCATAGAGTTCCTGGGGCAGGGGCCCAGGTGGACTCTTCCCCCCATTTCCCTACTCCTCTAAAGCCAAAAAGTGGCTCAGAGGGGAGGGACTCAAGGGGAGGAGATGGGCCAATCTTGTCCCAGGTCTGTAGGCTGTGTGTGGCAGGGAAAGACAGGGAATAGGTAGTACATGGCACCTCACCTTGAGGTCTCGGTAGACAACGAAGCGGTTGTGCATGTGCTCTAAGCCCAGGATAATCTCAGCTGCATAGAACCTCATGTCGGCCTCAGAGAAGACCCCGTGCTGGGACAGGTGGTAATGCAGGTCCCCACCTGAAGAAGCCCCGCAGGGTGGAGCTCAGCTGCCTGCCCCAGCCTGCACCAAGTTCCACCCTGGGCCAGCGTCCACTCACCATTCATGAGATCCAGGATGAAGCTGAGCTTGTCTGGCGTGTGGAATGCATATGACATGCAGACGATGAAGGGACAGTCCTAGGAGAGTAGGGTAGTCAGGAGAGAATATCCAGGGTCTTCAGCCTAAGGCTGCTCTGGGGCCCACCCTGGACACCCAGCTTACCCCAGTGCTGACGAGGGAAAGCATGATGCGCTCATTCAGGGCCAAGGTCTCCCCCTGCTTCATCTTGATTCGCTTCTTATCCAGACATTTCATGGCATACCTGGGTTGGAGACGCGTGGCTGTGGTCAGTGCCCACCTCGGAGCTGTGCTCCAGGGCTGCCTGAGGGAGTTTAAAGGAGACTAGACATAGGACAGGCATATGATACAAGTCAGAGCTTCAGAGAGGGCAGAAGGTACTGGCTCATTGGATGGCTCTGAGGAGTTGTAACAACGAAAGCAAGATGGGACAGGGCACAGCAGTGGGCGGGACAGGATATGCTCCAGGCAGAGAGACTACTCATTCAGGGACCCAAGTTTGAGGCACCGATCCCTCTCACAGCTCTTCCCTGGGATGCCCCTAGTATTCAGGGCACTCCTACGAGCCTGATCATTCTCTTGGTCACCCCACCAAATGCCAGCTGGGCAGGATGCGCACATCTTGCCAGTGTCTGCTTTCCGGCACCCGTAGACCTCGCCGAAGCCCCCTCGACCGATGATACGATGCACACTGAAGTCATTCATGGTCAGCTGCAGGGGTGGCAATAGCTAGGGTCACTACAAACCACTACAGTCCCCTACAGCCATGGCCTGGCCACACACCTCCCCCACTAAAGTCCTCCCTCCCACCTGGTCACACATGGGCCAGCTATGCTCTGCATACCACCCAGTCCCACTCACATGAATGTTCAATTCCACATTCTTCCACTGGCAGAATCGTGTGAACTTATCGCTGTAAGGAGAGAATCTGGGCTCAGGCAAGCTCCAGAGTGGGTAGATCAGGGCCAGGGACACAAGCACTGACTACCTTCCTGGGGACCTGGCAGAATGATGTGGAAAAGCCCTAAGCATGTGTTTGGCCCAGCAGGGGCTCAGTCGCTAGCCACGTGGGGTCCAAAGAGACTGAGAGGGGAGGTCTCCGAGGCCAATCCTGAGTTGCTGACACCATATCCTTTAGCTTTAACAATGCTGAGCTCATCCTGTGAACTTAACTGCTCTGAGGCTGGGCAGCTGTGACTCTAAAAATGGTGTTATATCCCCCTGCAATTTGCCTACAACCAACCTCTGGCTCCCGCTAGCTCCAGCTGTGCAGGCTGTAGGAGGTGGTGTGCTCCTGGGCCTGAGTGAGCCTGGCAAAGTACCAGACAGTCCATGGGAGGGAAGATGTGTACGGCCCATGGACAGGCTCTGCAATCCCATCCCTGTGTAGGGGCAGTGACAGGCCCAGCATTGCCTGCTCAGGACCAGAGCAGCTGCCCTCTGTCCTTCTCAGAGTGGCCTCCCTCACTCCTGCCCCTTCCTCCAACACCACACTCACCTTTCAATGAACTTCTGAAACACATCTCCTCGGAGGTTCTGACAAATCTCTTCGATATATGGCTAGGGAGGAAGCTGAAAGTGGGTGACTGAGCCCCTTTAGCTGAGGCTAGCCCTGCTCTGCCCCCAGCTGCCTGGGCTCCTAACTTGTGATTGTCTAAGGGGGACTCTGGGCGAGGCCAGCAGGGAATACACCTAGAACCCACCTGGAAGAGATCTGGAGGCACCTGCTTCTTCACCAGGTGACCCTGGACGTGCTCAGTAGCGCTCTTGGAGAAGGGCTAGAGAGGACAGAGGTGGCCATGAGTCTGCTACCTTCTTTCCTTCCAGCACCCAACAGGCCAAGGAGAAGCTGCTCAGAACACTTACATGCGAGCAGGCCAGCAGCTCCTTCATAATGTAAGAGTCAAAGATCTCTCGGCTTCGGGACACACGCTCCTCCTCTGTCTCTAGCTTCTCATATTTTTTGATCTGGAAGGCAGGAGCCACAGGTAGTCTGCAGCTAGTGGGGATAGGCACCCACTCAGGAGAGCCACCCCAATGCCCCGCTTTGTCCAGCCAGAGTGGGCCTGTACCTCCTGGGCTCCAGCTTGCAGCCTACTCACCTCCTCGTAGAACTCCACCAAGGGCTTAGCCTCCTCTAGGTGGTTGAGGCAGAAGTCTCGGAAGAGCAGGTACCCTGAAAACAACTAGTTAGGTCACACAGAGCCCAACTCCTCTCAGGCCTTCCTGTCACTGTACACAGAGTGCGTTTGGGGTCCCTGTGCTGAACTGGTCAGGGCAGCAGCACAGGTAGAGCTGGGTGGCCACTGACAATCTGAAAATTCTTGGGCTCTTGTTCTGGGCCCCCATATTTCTCTCCCTTCCCAGAATCTGCTTCCTCTGATAGTGGCCGGAAGGTGACAAGTACTGTGGTGAGACAAGGGAGGGGGTGGAGGAGTGTCAGGCTCTGACCTTGCTGCAGCACAGGCCTAGCACCTCCTTCTTGAGGTCAGTTAGTTGCTGTCCAGAGGCCTCTAATGCCAAGCCACCCTGAGGGAGGGTTCTTCTTCCTGACTCTGCCTCCCCCACTGACAGGGAGCCTAGGGACCTGGGACCCAGCTGGGGAAACCTCAGAGGACCTGTTGGACCTGTGGTAGATTCCCGGGAAAGGCAGGCCCAAGGGTGAGGGCCTTAGCTCAGGAGCAGGAAAGGCTAAGAGGCCAACCACAACAAAAGAGGCAAGTGACTGTAGGTGGATGCTCAGGGCCCTTGAAGTATTCTCATCCTTCTTGGGAGAAGGGAGTCCAGGTAAGGCACTGGAGGATTAAACCTAGGGGTTTACACTAAGCATGTCACTAAATTGCCCAAGCTGGGCTTGAATTTACAATACTCCTTCCTCAGCCTCCCAGAATGCTGGGATTATAGGCCTATACCTGGCAGCTATCAATTATGGAGAAGGCAACCTGGCTTCTGAATATGTTTTTTTTCATGGAACCAGGGATTGAACTCATGCTCTTGTACTCTACTGAGCTATCTCTCCAGCCCCTCTTCTTTCCTTTTTTTTGTACCAGGGATTAAACTTGGGACTTTGTGTGTGCTAGGCAGGCGCCTAAGATACTGAGCTATCTCCTCAGCCTGCTTCTGGATAGTGCCTTTGAGTAACTTTGTGTGATCAAGGGTTTATAGCAGATGAAATGCCCTCCCAGACATCACCTCATCTATCTCTGTGCAGTGAGGCTCAGGAGTTACATTTCCTGAATGGAGACAGCACCAGGATAAGAGAGGCGCAGCAACCTACCCAAGACACAGAGCATAGGTCTGGGACCGAAGCTTTGTGCTTTCAGGTACACTGACTCCTCAATGCATCCTCCAGTGCCTGATCCTACCAGGACATGCACAGATCCTATTCTCAGGACACCCAATCAGCTGCGTGTGGCTGAAGCAGCTTCCCAGGATTGCCTCAGGCCGCCCACAGGGCACAGCCAAGGGGTGGATAACACGAAACTTCCAAGAGCAGGAAGGACAGAGGGGCCAGGGGGCCAGGCAGATAGCTCAGTGGCATAAGTGCTTGCCTGGAAAGTGCAAGGTCCTGAGTTCAATCCCTGGTACCTCAAAAAAAAAAAAAAAAACCCACCAAAAAAGCAGAGCAGGAAGGATAGAGGGGCTGGCTTTGCACAGTCAGGTTGCTTAAAGGGTCCTGGGGGCGGGGTAGAGCCAACCACAGCTGGGCAGGCGCCACAGGAAGGGCCCTGCCTCTTCCTGTCAGTTCTACCAACGGCCCAGAGCAGCTGTGGCTGCGCCAAGGGGAAGCTGCAACTCTTAAAAACAAAAACCCCAAAGGAGGAACTTCCCTGGCAGCCCTGGAAGACCAGCCCCTTGCCTTCACTACGGGGCCTCCTGGGCTGACAGCCAGGGGCTAGGAGGCTCTAAGGGCCACAGCACCGCCACAGCTGGACCAGAGCAGCACCTGGAGGTACCTGAGGAACCCTGAATAGATGGGAGGCCCCATTTCCTGGGAGAGAGAATCTCAGCACCCCAGCTAGGGTGGGCAACCAGAAATCAGCCTTGACTTCTCCCTGGGGGCCTGCACAGTTGGACAGGTAGGCTGGAGAAGCCCTAGGGCTGCACTCACCCAGCTTTTGGGAGAAAATCTTCTCAAAGGTCACTTCACCCCGGTCCTCCAGGTACTTCTGCATGACACTGCGGATGCTGCTGGCAGAGGGGGGCACAGTGAGCAGGGCTCTCAGGGCTTGTTGGGGCTGGAGGTCCCTCCCAGAAGCCTGAGTCAAAGGTGTCATTGCTCCCTCCAGGGCAGCAGCCACCCCTAACTCTTTCACCCTGATGACAAGAGGTAGACCCAAGGACACCTGTGCCTGGCTGTCCCCAAAGGTGACCAGCAGATGGCCTTTTTCTCCAAAGCCCCTGGCCTGCAGAAGTGCCAGTGCTGCTCCGTGCCAATTTTGAGAACTTGACTAAATTGCTCAAGCCAGGCCTTGTCCATCAGTGGGTGGACAGATAAAAGGTGGCACACCCACACACTGGCATATTGTCTGGCCATAAAAAGGAATGAAGCATTGACATGCACTACCACAGCAAGAGAAAGAAGATGGTCACAGAAGGCTACAGATTGTATGATCCCATTCACGTGACTATGTGGCATGGGCTAATGCACAGAGATGGACAGGAGCTGCGGGGCTTGGGACAGGCGAGGGGAGGGCCTGCCAATGGGTACAGGGTTTCTTCCTGTGTTCAGAGAGATACTCAAGATTAGATAGGGGTAAGTGTTGCACAATACAGTGCAAACTAAAAACCACGGAATTATAAACACTTTCAAATGATGAATTTATACTGTATTTTAAAAATTATTTATACTGTATTGTTTCTCAATCTAGAAAACAGAAGGGCCAGGGAGATAGCTCCAGCTTTGCTGGATCCCTGCCTGGCAAGAGAATCAAGCTTCAGTTTTTTTGTCTCTACTAGTGAACTTGGATTAAAAAAAAAAAAAAAAAAATTGCCCCTGAAGGCCACCCCCACACTCACTGGGCTGCCCTGCTTTTCTCAGCACCGAGCATACAGAGAGCAAAGCCTAGAAAAGCCACTCAGGCTGCACTCCATGCCTCAGATGCCATTTTGCTATCCCTTGCTTCTGGCCACCTGCAGTCTGACCCTGCCAACCTGCCGCACCAGCTGGCTGTGGTCACACTTGGCTCTTACTATTCTGTACTACTGACAGTGCTAAACTGCCCAACTGAGGGCACACACCAGCCGGGAACCATACCGTGCCATCGTACTCGACCCATGTCTTACCTCTGCAGCCCTCAAGGGTTTATGGAGACACCACAGGCCTCAGGTGAAGAGGCCACTCCTAGTGTGGATTCAGATCCACCTCCCAGGTTTCCTGTGCTCAGCATTTCCCCTTCTCAGCTTCTCTGTGCCTCTACTCTGCTCCAGGGAACCCAGAATGCCTGCCCTGGTCACCTAGGCTGTAGTCAAGCATTAGGGACACTTGAGGAAACGTGTGGATGATTTGTGAAACCTAGCCCACTACACATGCAGCTCTGCTCAACATGCAGGACCTGGGTCTGTGATATCTGACAGGATATACCAAGCTTCAGTGGACCCTGTGGTCAACAGGCAGTGAGGAGAGGATGGGAAGGTGTACTCTGGGTAGTGCCAACTGGCTCTGTGGAGAACATGGAACTTTGTTGGATCCCTGAAGTGCAAACAGGATGTCCCCAGGGAGTGAGGTCCCAGAACAGATTGGAGAACCTGTGGATAGGCAAAGGACAGTTGGCCCAGGGGCAACAAGAGGCCCACAGGGAAGGAGGAGGACAGAGCAAAGGGACATGAAAAAGGGCAGCCTCTTGAATGTAAGGGGGACTTCTGAGACAGGGGCATAGACAGGGGATATCACAGGAGAAGCCCAGTCAGATGACACTCAGCCAGCAGGAACAGATTGAGGTGGGGAGGAAGTGAGTTTACCAGCCCAGTCCTTCAAGGCAGGTTTCTGGGCTTGCCTAGAGCTCTAGAAGAACACGGCTCTAGGGCCATGGGGTTACAGCCCGCCCTCCCCAACATCTACTGCCTTGGAGCCTTCCTCAGGAAAGGCCATGTGAGATAACAGCAGCCTGTCGTAAGCACAACCCTGAAGCTCTAAACTTATTGCCTGCTTCCCACCCTTAGAGGTTGGGAGATGCCATGAGACCTCTTCCAAACACTGCCTCCCAACAGGAAGTAGGACCTTCATGACAAGGACAGGCCTTGGCAACTCCTTTAGCCACGGGTACTCCCCATGCTGCCGTCTCTGAACTGCTCCCCTCTGAAAAAGCAAGGGCATTCTCTGCAAACAGGCAGGGGCTCCAAGGCTGCATGTATTGCTTGTCCACACTGGCACTCCCACTCATCCTGGGGGCCACACATCAGAACACACCCACCAGCTGCCATCCACAGTATACTTCCCCAACTCTGTGGGACTCACAGAAACTTGGGAGAGGAGGACAGAAACCAAGTCTCATGCAGTACAGGCTTAACAAGCCTGTCAAACTGAGCAAGACAGTTCCTGCTCTGAAGGATGCTGACTAGGAACCTCTTGGAGGAGGCTGGGTCAAGTCACAGCCACTGAGCTATCAAGGCTGGGCCAGTGGGACTCAAGGGCATGGAGCCCAGGAATCTGAAAGGCCAATGGATCTCACCTGGAAGATGGTCTAGGAAGGCAAGACCATCACCAACCCTTGGCTTAGCTCTGGTCACTCTGTCTCTGTACCTGATTCTAGTATTCTGGTGTGTTTTGGTCCACAGAGAAGGGGATAAGAAAAGAGAAGTACAGAGGGAAAAATGTCACAAAATAACAATGGAGATATGGTGGTAAGTAATCAGATAGGTATGGCTAGGTTGAAAACAAAGACATGCAAATGCAGTTGACACATAAAGCAATTCCACCAGTAATGAGGCATGACCTAGAACATGGGCCAGCATGGGACTCAGTGGGAAGCTCCTGAGTCCTAGGCTTGCTTCCTAGGAGCTAGCAAAATGGGTCAGCTTGGCAGAGGGAATGCCTAGGCAGGAGCCAGTAAGCAGCCACTGTCACTTCCTACCATTTTGCTCAGAGCAGCTAGATACACAAAAGTCCCCTAAAGAAAAATGTGCTTGGTAAGGCACCCTGTTGGTGAAGACAGGAAGCTGCCAAGCAGGGCCTTCTCTTCTGCCTTCCTGGGGGCTCAGCTATGGCACAGACCCAGGCCACATCAGGAAGCAGGACTCCAGGCTGGTGGTCAGCCCTCCCCTTAACAACCATGCCTGGGCATGGCCACAGCATTCTTCCCAGCCCACAGCACTTCACTTTAAAAAAGAAAAAAAAAAAAAAAAGTCTTTTTTAAATAAAATAAACAGCCCCCCAACCAAACACAAGGTCAGGACTGAGCAGTGTCCTCAAATGGGAGGTCCCCAAAGTGGCAATTTTAGGGTTTCCGGTCTATCCTCCTAGGGCTGGCAGTTGAAGAAACAGGCAGGTTAGAAAAACGCGTTGTTGGGGGAAGTCCTCGCCAGGGTGGCAGGTATGGGCTGGCATGGGCAGCAGAAACAACCTCTCAAATTGGTTCACTATCCCCATACTCACTCCCCAGTGCTGATAGTTTTAGAGCAGTGTCCTTGCTCCCTCCCACCTAGGCTAACAACCCCATATCCAGGGACATGTGGATCCCAAGAACCACTCAATGCTGTCAAGAGAGGCAAAAGCCTGAATCCTCACGGCTAGGGTGTGGGAGGCCTGATCTCTTTGGGAAGGGCCTAAGACTGGCATCTCCCCAGTCCTAGGTTCTGCAGCTCTTCCCTACCTTCTTCCTGGGAAGCCAAGTCACAGACTTTAAATGTTGTTTCCTCATTTACAAAACAAGGGTGTCTAGGCAATGCTGAACTGCCACATCGTGCTGCCTGAGGAGAGAGAGCAGCAGGGGACAATTCTGCAATGCTAGCTCCCTGGGCCACTGTCAGCTCACATCTCCTCGATCACAGGACACAGCCTCTAGGCTCCACTCCCCGGCACCCTCAAATTTGTTCACAGCCTGTGCCACTTCTTAAATATGATCATGTGCTAACTGGTTACATTTGAGCTTGTGCCATACTTGCCATGTCCTCAGAGGAAGAGGCCTGTGGCTAGGCAGCCTCCTAGCAGGGCTGGATTCATGGGCAGGAGCTAAACACAGCAGCATTGCTGCTACTCCTCAGAGCAGCCTCATGGTTTTTTGTTTTATTTTTGTTTGTTTGTTTTTTGCTTTTGAGACAGGGTCTCAGTGTGTAGTGCAGGCTGGCCTTGAACTTATAGCAATCCTCCTGCTTCAGCCTCTGGAGTGCTGGGATTATAGGTGTGCACTACCATGTCTGGCCAGAGCAGCCTCAGGTCCTTCTATCCAAGGCCTGGTACCTGCCTTGCAAGAGGACCCAGGGTGCCTTGGCCCTGCAGTACTCGGTGGCTAGGAAGTGGCCCCACAATGGGGAGAGCTGCTGTGTTCCACTCCCAGCAGCCCTCTCGGCTAGGCTGAAGGAGCAGGTTCCATCTCACACTGGGGGCAGGGCACTTCCTCTCTCAAAACATAGTGACTGAGGTGACAGGACACTGAGGTGCAGGCAGGGAGAGAGTGACAGCCTAGGGGGAGATATTCTAGTACTTTCTGGTACCACATGGCCAAAAGAAGAGTGGGTCCCACACTCTGTGGTGCAGTGGCACTGGCCTGGGCCCCCGTAGGTGGGGCTGGCAGCTGTGTGGACCGGAAGGGCTGCAAAGATAGAAGCAAACATGCCTGTTTTGAGTAGCAAAGAGAGGCTGGAAGGGCAAACTAAGCCACTGGTCTGGAGGCCACCACTGAGTCTGTCCAAACTCTGGCTGAGAAACACATCTTAAGAGTCTCCCTGGGCCCTCCCCTCAGGCTCCACAGGGTCTCAGCTTCTGTTGGCTGCTTCCCCATCCACTCCTTCTAGGGCAGTGTTCCTCTGAGAGTCCATCAGAGTAGGGTAGCCTTCGCCAGCACTTGCCAGGCCAGGGTCCACATTTTGGTGTTCTTCAAATTACAGCAATGCTATGGCATTCCAGGAAGATGCAGGCTGGCTTCAAGGGTACAGGCCTCTAGGTCAGCAGGTCCTGGCAGCCACATGGGGAACCACTACGCTCTGTAAGTGTGTAAGTCTGCAGCCAAGGGGCACTCCTGTGGCATTTCCAGAAAACCTGGCACCAAGGTCGCAGGAAAAGGAGGAAGTCCCCTAGGGCTTCTTACTAATATTTTTCAATGATTCTCCTTGGGGTTGACAATGTTCTCAGAGACCAAGGACGGGGACACTATCAAGTGGGAAAGACCAATCCTGAACTGCCACAGCAAGCCCTCACCCAAAGCAAGGAAATGACAGTTGGTTATGTGCGCATGAGCCCACCACTGATGTCTACAGAAGCCCAGACTCCCAGGCATGCACAGGAAGAGGCACTCTGGTGGCCTCATCAAATGTCATGAGCACCTGCACCCTGCACCCTACTGCTGCTTATGAGATCCCAATCTGCTTCCCTGTTAGCATGCACCAAACAGACCCCCAGAGATCCCCGCTTGCAGGCTTCCCACTCCCAGCCCGGTCAGCTTCCAGCTTCAGAACACTGTCCCCATCCCCCTGTCACCAGAACACCCACCACTGCAGTTCAACCACTGCAGTAAGCAGCAGTGCAGAGACAAAATGTTTTAGAAAAAGCTGGAGTCAGACCCCTCATTTTCAGGATCTCATTTGAAACAGACTAGAAATAATTTGAGCAGAACTCTATCCAGAGAAAATGGACCTTGGGAGCCAATGGAGAGTAGAGAAAAGGCTCAGGGAAAGGGCAGGTATGGTAGAGGCTGAGACGTCCTTGAAGGCCATTACATGCTCCTGCTGTCTGCTCCATAATACCCATGAAGCAATAGCCATGCACACGGAGGCTGAATGTATCCAAACTCACTGGGCTCCAGGGCCCAGCTCTCCCTGCACAGCGACCAAAGCACAGAGAGGAAACGCTGCTGCAGAGCAGAGCATGCCTGCACCTGACGTCACCGGGAATTTACTACTAGGGATTGACTGTGCATTAATAGGACACATCACTCCCTAGTTGACAGAGCCCAGATTCCTATGCATGAATCCCGACCTGTAATGCTCATGCTCCCTTCAAATCCATTTACTGAGGGAACGGCAGGGAAGTGAGCAACTTAATGTCAAAGCTGAGAAAACCTCAGCTCTGAAAAGGAGGGCAGATGGGAAAAGGCATCCCAGGGACCCATTCCTGAGGAACAGCGGTGGCTTCAAAGGCCCGGAGGGAGTGACTGCAGAAAAGATAATCTTGTTTTCAGGGGCAGGAGAGGGAGAGAATATTGCTCCTGGAGTGGAAAATGCTGGGTAAGGGACAGAAGCTGGAGGCAGCGGGGTTTCTGGTGGAGATGGACAAGCTTCGAGAGGAAGAAGGGCAAAACCTTCCCTGTACCCCTTCCCCCACAAATAGAGGCAGGAAGTCCTGGCTGAAAGGAGTTAACAGGAACGAAGCAGCAGCTGAGGAAGAGTGACAGGGTCTGGGGAGGCAGGGAAGCCAGACAGGGGCAGCGGGAGGAAGCACATGGTGGGGGGGAGACCTAGAAACAGCCAAGGGACCTGCAGGCTGCAAGAGGCACAAGGCTCCCTCATGCTGCTCCTGGGACTGCCACCGTCGCCAGGGAGGGCAGGGGTACCTCCTGGGACTGCCTAGGCAGGGCTCTTCAACCAGGAGCCCAGAGATTAATTACATGAAGCCTCAGTGGTCATATTAGGCAAATGATGATAATTATAAGCCGGCTGCTGCGGCTGCTGCTGGGAAAACGAGACGGCAGCTCTGGTGGGGAGAGGCCAGACCGCATACCCGGAGGGTTGGTGGGGGGAACATGGGGAGGTCATCCATGACGAGGAGCCTCTTATTACCTGGATGGAAAATGAGGCAGACCTAGACAAGATGAGGGACCCACCTGGGTCCCACATGAGCAGGTGTTGCACAGGGACAAGGAGCTGGGATTCCTGTCTTCCAGCTACATGATACTGCCTCCTGCAAAGAGGTCAGGAAATGGGTCTGTTTCCTTGGATTCTATGGGTAACAGAAGGGGAGGCCCCTGTGCCAAGGCAAAGTGGCATTCTGCCCAACTGCTCCTGTTCCCCAGACCTGGGAACTCAGAGCTGTGATGCCAGCCCCAGGTTTCAGCCAAGCTACAACCCTGGGGAGACTGCCAATACAGACCACTTCATGGTGGGAAAAGCTCCTGTCATGGGCACGAATCATGACCTCTCTCCCCAACGTTGTGGGAACTGGGGAGTCACAATCTGTGTCTGATCCTACCATGGAGCTGCCCCCATACACACAAGCTTTGCCAGGAAGCTCTGGCTCTCAGTCTTGGCCAATGGGGAGGAGACTGGGTCTTGTGAACTGTGACAGCTGGTAATACCAAGGGCTGCCCTACTGCTTCCAGGCTACCATTTGAGACTCACAGCTCTGCAGATGAGGGGCACTAGCCACCCCACCCCACAAACAGTGGGTGAGAGCAGAGATGTACAGATGTAGGCACTAGCCCAGCCCTAGAGACCAGAGCTGCAACCCCAGGTCTCCTCTGTGACCAGGACAAGTCTCCTCCTCTCAGAGCCTCAGGGCTTTGATCTTTAGTGGGGAATCTGGGCCTGCTTTCCCCAAGTTGTGAAAAGCACAAAATGGAGTAAAAGGCATTTTGCAAACTGGCAGGACTAGGTAGATGTATGAAACTGTCACGATCACCTCTGTCAAGGGCACTAGGTATCTGACCCATAGGTACATGTGAGGCCTAGTGTAAAGGGTGTCTTGCTCTCCAGAGCAAGAAGCTTGACTTCTGGGGCCAGTCCAGTGTTGCAGGTCAGCTCAGGGTCCTTCATTGGCCTTAGCACAACCATGCTCAGAACTGGAGGCCCAGTGGTGGCAAACTTATGGCATGGCATATCACAAGTGGCTGTTTATAATCATCGGAAGCTCTGAAAGGCTTGCCACGATGATAGGCCCTTCACAGGTATGGGCCATTAGCTCAGTGCTATGCTAATAATGACCCAGCAAGAAAACCTGTGATGCCCTTCCAGCCCACCACATTTCTGCTCAAGATTACGAGACATCATTTGGCCTCAATATTTCTTGAGCAATTACTACATGCCAAGCACAGCCTTGCCAACTTCACAGGTTGGCTTTTGAATCAACTAAAAGGATGGATGTCAAAATAAATAATGAAGTATTGTAACTTCTATTCTTACTATCACATCATCACTATCAGGAGTGGAAAGAGTCCAGGGCAAGAGGAAGGGCTTGTTTCTCAGGGTTCTAACACACCTTCACAAGGCGGAGCCTGTCAGAATGATGCATTCTGGGGAAAGATAACCCAAATGTAAGGAGTTCCAAAAAAGGCCCCACCTCAGAGCTCCCACCTGCAGGGGTTCTCCAGGCTGCAGCCACCAAGGCAGTCATTTGGTGCCCTAGAGGTTAATTCTCTTCATGTTTCCTCCCGCATAACTTTGTCATTTCTGAACTCATTTTTGTCCTAACTGTCGTTGCTCCCTGAATGGCCCCAGCTGACTGTCTGGTTCCTGTTTTGAGAAATCTGATTGCAAATGTCTTAGAAAAAAAAAAAAGGCCCCAACGGCCTTTTCAAAACACTGAACAGTTTTCTTCTCCCAGGCTTAGCATTCAGTCAATCCGAAACCCAGCAAGCAAGTAAAGAAGGGGCAGGTGAAAACCAGGCGATGCACCCAGCACTGGGTGAACAGGCTGCTTCAACATTCAGGACACCAGAGCCACAGTTCCAATTTCACAGAGTTCATAGATCTGAAAATCCAGGCCTAGAAATGGGAAGGGACTTGCCCAAAGTCCCATGACAAGACCAGAGCAGGGAGGGCAGGCCCAGGTTTCAGCTCACTGGGGCACCAGCTGGCAACTCTCAGGCATGCACAAGGAGCTGCTGGGACTGGCCTTGGGATCGTGGTGGGTGGCACATCTGCTCTCACAGATGCAGACATCCAGGCCCTGGTTCAGGCCAGAGTAGTGGACAAAATGCATAACAAGAAGCTGAAAACTCTGTGGAGGCCAGGCATAGCTTTAGACTAGCTGGGGAAAAGTGGGAAGGCCAGTGGCTTCTGGGGCTTTGGTTTCCTTGCCTGTTCAGGGCAGAAAACCACATCTGTCCTCACCCCGTAGGCTGCTGTTTGGCTCAAGCAATGGAAACACACTCTATCAGTCATAAAACGTGGGACAAGCCCCAGCTATCTCTCACGTCCTGTGTGCCTCTGCCCTGACATCCTAAACAGTTTATACTTCGATACTAGGTGTGGTGACAACAGTTGTCTAACAGAAAGGTGGCAGCCTTCTTCCAGTTGTTGCAGGTGTGCTGGGATGTCTCCCAGTCAAGAGCCCACAGGGCACTACAGCCAGGACAGGACAGTTTCTGAGATATGGCACCCCTTTCTGTGAGCTCTGTGGAATCATCACCCTGAAAGCACTCAAGTCTGGTACAGTGATCCCACTGGAGCGGAGGGCACAAGACCAGATGACTCTTCACCCCCAAGCCTCACCCAAGTGTAGATTGGTGGCAAGTGGATGGGGGAATGGGCACCCCAAGAGTACTTCTGGAAGCAGAGGCGGGAGAACGGGTGATACTGTCAGACAGAAAGGGTAAATAAAGGCAGGCCCAGGGAGAGACCCTTTTTGGGGACCGGGAGAAGGAAGGGCAGCGCTGGGCCCCTGAGGGAGACGGCAGGAGCTGGGGCTGACAGCGAGTGAGAAGCAGGAAGCGGCAGAGCGAGCCGGACCGGTGCGGCCGGCGCCCTGGAGTTAGGGCGCGCGGAGCCTGGGGCCGGGGGGCAGGGGGTCGTGAGAGCGGGCGCCGTGGGAGCAGGGGGCGCACGGGGTCGGAGCTAGGGCTAGGGCGCGAGCAGGGGTCGCGGCGCGGAGCGCCTCACCTGGGCTCGGGCAGCAGGATCTTCTTGCTGGCGCGCGCGGCCGGCGTGGCCTTGCTCTTCTCCATGGCCATCAGGTAGCTCACATCGGCCAGTACTGCCTCCAGGTCCGCCATCTTGGCGGCGGCGGCGCTGCTTCTCCTCCCGCCGCCGCCGGAGGCTCCGCTCTGCTCCCGCTCCTTCGGCTCGGCCCGACGCGGCCGCGCGGTTTCTCGGCCTCGGCGCCGCCGCCGCCGTCCGCCCGCCCGCTCCTGCCCGCCTCACTCGGCGCCCGCGGCTCCGTTTGCCGCCGTTCACAGGCGGCGCCGCCCCATGGCGCCGGCTCGGGCCTGGCCCCGGCTCGCACTCCGCTCCCGCCGGGACTGCAGTCGGGGCGCCGCCGCCGCCACCGCCGCCGCCTCCGGCCCCGCCTGCCGCGCACAGCGCCAGCGATCCGGCGAGGGGCCGAGACGGGCGGGCGGCGTTGGCGAGCAGCGGCGCCCCCTGGAGGTCGTGCAGGCGGAGGGCCGGAGCACTGGCGGGCGGAACTGGTAGGGTGCCCCTAAAACCTGAGACTCAACCCGGATATGGGACCCTAACCTCAGGCCCAGGCCGTGACGTCGGCTGTTCACCTCTGACCTGGAACACGACAGGAGCCCTGGGCCAAAGACACTCCTAGAGTCCAAGCTCCAAAATCAGATCCCCGGCACCAACACCAGCTGTAGAGCCCATGGTTCCTGGACACTGACCAACGAATGACTATGGACTCAAACTTCAGAACATGATCCTGGAACTTGGCTCTCAGTCTCTGGCTATAGCCTCTGACTCCCCAACCTTGGACACCATTATCGGCACCCACGACCTGACACCAGTCCTTGGATGAAGATTCTGATTTCAGATGCCAAATAGAACCTTGAATTGAGACCTTGGACCACCACTGCAGGTTATGACATCAGATCACAACTTTGAGTCTACACCCAGATCTCAACACTGACTCCAGACCTCCAACAGGTCAAGACCTTGATCTCATCCTGGCTACTAACTCAACCTGGCTTCCAGTCAAGCCACACCACTACCATGACCCTGACCTGGAGTTTCAGGCAGGTCTCTGACTTGGACTTGGACCATCAATTCCAGACTGACATCCAGAATTTTGGACATCCAGCCTGGAACACAGAACAGATCAGCACAAACCTGGAACCTGACAAGTACCATCTAGATGCCTATGTAGCCCACTCCTACTGCCTTCCTGTCTGCTCCACACCCATCCTGGCTCTAGGTCCTACTGAGGACCAAGGTCCTTGTCCAGCATGCTCTGCTCAACTTCCTTCCCTGAACCCTGTCCCACCCAGAAGCTCATTCCTGATGATTTCATAGTGTGGGGGTCCCACCTCTCTTACAAGAGTACAGGGTTTTCAGTACCATTCAGCAAGAGGAATTCATCCTGCAGAGACACCACCCAGAGGGGGAAAAGTGAGGTATCTCAAGGTAGCACCCCCCCATCTCAACATGCCCCTCTGAGTACTTCTTTGCTTTCCAAGAAGGTTGGCAGAGTCCAGCCTTCTAGCCCTAGACCAAGAACTCATTCCTTCTGTCAGCTTATGGGACAATGTCTGGGACCATTTTGCATGGCAGAAACTCCCTTCCCTATGCACTTCTAGGCTAGCTTGTCATCAGCAGTACCTGGAGGCAGAGCAAATCTGAGATGCTGAGGTCTCTTTTTAAGCAGGTGACACTACCACTCAGCCAGTAAGCCACATCAAAACCCCAGGCTTCTTCTCCTTGACTTCTTCCTCAACCTTCCCATTCCCTAGTTATTACCACAGCCCTCTGTCTGGCCTCCTGAGAATCTTCTTGATCTGTCTATGTCTCAGGATCCCATGGCCACTGCCCTGATTTAGCTGTGGTCAGAGATCCCATTCTAAGGTGTAGATCTGATATAATCACTGCCTGCGTGGCACCGAGAACAGCTCTCTAGGCCCTCTGTAACTGATACTACTTGGTTCATCTCCTGCCCTGGTGTCCAGTAGAGGACCAGACTCAGAAAATCATTAGTCAATGTCTGATGAGTGAATCAATAAATGAATGGCTAGGTGACCAAGTGAATGAGCTCATGGAGCACTTTGAATTTGAGGCAGAAAAAGATCAGACACCACAGCAAAAAGCTGCTAACCTCCTCTCCCTATGCCTTCCCCTGACTCTTGGGAATCTGAATACAGTTACATGCTAGCTTGGGTTTTCCTATTTCTTTCTTTCTTTCTTTTTCTTTTGTTGTGGGACTGGGGTTTGAACTCATGACCTTGCACTTGCCAGGCAGGCACTTGTGCCACGGAGCTATCTCCCCAGCCCCAGTGTTTTCCTATTTAAAATAAAAAAATCTGCCCTGATAAACTTGTCAGACCAGTCTTTGTGTGGCACAGAAATCCCAGCCATCCTGCTCCAGAAAGTGGCCCTCCTTTACTCCCTCCCTCCATTTGGAAACCCAAGTGGGCCGTTCCACCCAAAGCCTGACCCACAGCTTTGGCCAGGCCTGAAGCTGGAACTCTATTTCTGGGAGAGGAGCTCCTGGGAGCCCTGGGCTTGGAGAGGACAGTGGAAGGCCCTCACCCTGGGGAGACTGGTCTTTGGGATGGTGCTGCCCTCTGGTGGTCTGGGAAAGCTAACTGTAATCCTTTCAGGCCAGCTTTAGACACTCCTTTCACCAACCTTCTTTATCTGGTGCCCAGAGTTTGCTGGGCTCTGGCCAGGGTGCTGGAGTGCAAAGGGGAGAGGAGGCCCATCTCTGCCCAGCTGGCAGCCTGTGGACATATCACTACTTGGCATCTCCACAGGTGACTAATAGGTGTTGCCAATTCAGCACAGCCCACACGGAGCTCCTGCTCCCACCACCCAGCCCCTGTCCAACTTGCTCCTCTCTTACCTCCCCATTTCAGTTGTGGATCCGCCATTTCCCAAAGTCCTGGGAATCTTTTTCCATTTCTCTCTTCCTTCACCTGTCCCCAGTGCCCACATACACACGCCTGCTGTCATCAGTGATACAGTTGTCTATCTCTGAAGTGTGCCCTGCCTCCTCCATGCACCTTCCTACAGCCTGGTCCCAGTCTCCACCTCTTGCCTGGATGCCTGCACCAGGCCCCGCTGGGCTCCCTCACTCTCTTCAGTAGAGCTTTCACAGGTCTGAATTAACCCCACCTCCAATGACAGCCTCTGCCCCTGTGCTTGGGGTAAGCTACAGCCTTCTTCCCATGGCCTGAAGACTTGCACAGCCTGAATCTGCTCATTTCTTTCTTTCTTTTTTTAAATAAGCTTATTTAACTTTCTTTCTTTCTTTCTTTCTTTCTTTCTTTCTTTCTTTCCTTCTTTCTGTTATAGCCAGCTCAGGCTGGTGCAGCACGTGGTGCCAGGGATAGAACCGCGGTCCCTGAGGTTGCCTAAGCATGCACTTTAGATCACTGAGCTATCTCGCCCAGCCCTGAACCTGCTCATTTCTAATTGAGTGCCTTCTGCCCATCTTGCTCCAGCTTCCCTAGCCTTTATTCTCCACTAGAACTAGCCCAGTCCATTTCCACCTCTGCACTGTGGACAGTTCTTGCCTAGACTGCTCATAGGGCTGTTCCTTGGCATCCCTGCTTGTCACTGTGGCATCCCTTGTCCCTAGCATGAGGCCTGCCACAAAGTTAGAAACGCAAAGAGAAATAGGACTCCATGTTGGTTCAGTCTGGGGGGTGGGGGAAGAGCCCTAAACATTTATCTCTAACCAAGATGATGGAGCTGCACTGCAGGAGGTGGAAGCACTCAGAAAAGGTTAGGGAAAGGGTGGGCAGGCTGGGCCAAGTCTTGGCTGTGACATAGTACGCTTGTGACGGTGAAGACTACCATGCCAAGGCTCTCTTCTACAGAACTCTCACCTCCCTCCATTTGAAGAGCTGGAGGGTGGCACCCCCAGCCATGTGCTGGTCTGGCTCGGAGAAACTCTTGCTTCACATGAACAGCACCTCCCTGCTTCAGGTACCAAGACACCTGTAACCTCTGGCTGGGCTACTGGGAGTTCTTACGTATTCATCTGTTCATGTTTCTTGGTACTCCCATGCACTGGTACTTGTCTTGGGGATCCAATACAGGAAGGCATGAACTCATGAGCCAACTAGGTATAATAATAACTACTGACATTTACTGAATTCTCACTGTACGCAGGGTGCTGGCCTGGAGCCCAACCACCTCATTTAATGCTCCAAACATTCTTACGAGGCCTGAAACTAGTTATAAGCGTCAGAGAAGCCTCAGGTGAAGTCAGGTAATCATTTTTTTCCCAAGAGAATCAGGTGAGCTACGGGTAAGGAAAGTTTTCTGGGCCTGTGGGACAGCGAATGAGGAGGCTGGGGGTGGAGGGGAAGGAGCCTGGGAGTGAAGGAGGCACCCACATCATCTCGACCCTGAGTCTTTAGCCACACTGCAAAGTGTAAGAACCTAGCAAATTTTTTACGACCCGCCGCTTGAGAACGCTGCGCCTCTCAGAGGACCCTCGGAAGGTCACACAGTGCGCACAGGCGCGGATTCCGCCTCCCAGTCTCCGGTGTGTACCTGGACCTCAGCCCTCCTTCATCCTAGCTCCCGCCCACCCCAGGCCCGTGCCCAATGCGCATGTGTCCTGGCGCCTTCCGCTCAGCTTAGTCCTGCAGCCTGCTGGGTTCTCAGCTGTCGCTTTCGCTTCGGAGCCCTTAGCCGGCTCACGATCTCATAGTCCCTACGCTGTGGCTGTTGGTACTCATCGTGTACGTATGTGTGTACGTATGTGCGTGTGTGCGTGCGTGTGTGTGTGTGTGTGTGTGTGTGTGTTGGGGAGGGGTGGGGGAGATGGAAAAGAGCACAGGTCGAAGCTCAGAGCTGCCTCCCATGAAGCTGCAGAGTGCTTCAGACAAGTTATTTAACTTCTCTAAGTGTGACCTCGCTGGATTGTTTGGCGGATGAACGGAGGTGGCAAGGTGTGTGAAGCAATGGGCTGGATGAGAAGGCCTGCTGAGTGGCCCCTGTTAAGCTGGAGTATCTTGGGTGGCCCTTGTTTGTGTTTTCCCCTGAGGATCTCCCAAGATTTCTTTTCTCTCGTTTTTGTTTTCCCTTTACCCCTTTCTTTGCTTTTCTTCCCTGAGTCTTTCAGGGTGCCATTTCTTCGTGTGCCTCTGCTGTGCTGGCTCCCACATGGTGCACTTTGGGGTCAACAGCAGAGCTTCCAGCTCCTCCAGCTTCTGAAGGGGAGCCAAGGCGGAAGTGGAGGCAGAGGCCAGGCCACAGACTGTGGTAGAGGGTCAAATTGGGTGTCCCCTAGGATGTTGATTCCCCTGTTGGCTCTGATGGTTCTTCCCTAACCTGGGCTCCCAGAGCTATGGTCTGAAAGGTGATGAGAGGAGGATGAGCTGGCCAGGCCTGTGCTGCTGCTGGTCACCCGAGCCACATTGCTTCGTCATTTGCAGGTCCTTGTGCAAAATAAAAACCCCTAGCCCCTTTTTCAAAAATTAAGAACTTTAGAATGGTAAGAATAAATCATGCAGCTATGTATGAGCCTTTTGGCACACAGGGCCCTGTGTGACTGCTGCAAGTCTACCAAGTTGGACCTGCCCTCCCATGTATATCTTTTGTTGTAATCAGGAGCAGGAAATTTCTGTATATTCCCACTCCTGGGCAGATGGGGGAGGGGTGCTTGCTAAGGCTATCCTGGCCTCAAGGCAATTAGAAATGCTTTGGGATATAGAGTGGGCAAGCCCCTCACTTGGAATGCTCAGCAGGGGGTGGGAGGCTGCAGAGTCCCAGCTCTGCCACTACATTCAGACCCACACTTCACCTTCTGAACCTTGGCTTCATTGCCTGGAGAATGAAGATAGCTGCCTAATGGGGCGTTAGCAGGTGTGAGCAGGTTATGACCTCAGTGTCACATGTGTAGAGAGACTGGGAAGCCAGTCTTTGAGTTTAACCAAGTCACTTTGGGCTAACTGTTCAATGTTCACAGCTCAGTTTCTCATATGGGAGAGAGTAGAGTTGTTGTGCTCAGTTACTACCTGTGAAGTGCTGAGAACAGTGGCTACCACTTAGGCCCAGCAGATGTTAGCTGTTGTTACAATGTTGCCTAAGAACTGGCATGGTGGCATGCATCTGTAATGTCGGCACTCAGGAGGTGGAGGCCAGCCTAGACTACATGGTGAGCGAGAACTTGTCTCAAAACCAAAACTGTGTTGCCTATGAAAAGCAGTTGGAGTGTTCAGATTTGAAGGGAGAAGTTGTGGGGAGACACAGCCTAACATGAAACACTGTAAACCTGGGGACTGCAGAGATACCCAGATCAAGGCCCCTTAGGTAGAGATACCCACTTTGTGTGCCAACCATGGTACTTCCTACTTTACACATGCTGGGGGCAGGATGAGTGTGTTGTGTTGAGTTGGCTTATTTATTTTTTGGTACTGGGAATTGAACTTAGGACCTTGCACTTGTCAGGCAGGTGCTGTGTCACTGAGCTATATCCCTAGCTATTCTGAGTTCAGATGTACCTGAAGGGTTATTGAAGATTTTTGTATATGCCTGAAAAAAATTAATTCCTAGCTGAATATTGGTTAGATAAGAAATGGGCTTCTTTTCGTCTAGTGGCAGCCATCAGGTAAGAGAAATCAAGATGGGTGCATACAAGCACATCCACAAACTGTGGAGAAAGAAGCAGTCTGATGTGATGCATTTTCTTCTGTGGGCCCGTTGCTGGCAGTACCATCAGCTCAGTCCTCCACAGGGGTCGTTGCCCCACCTGGCCCGACAAAGCTCACAGACTAAGATACAAGGGCAAGCAAGGGTATGTCATATACAGAATTCATGTGCACTGTGGCGGCCCAAGGGATCAACTTATGGCAAGCCTGTCCATCATGGTGTTAACCAGCTAAAGTTTGTACAAAAGCCTCAGTCTGTTGCTGAGGAGCAAGCTGTATGCCACTGTGGGGTTCTGAGAGTTCTAACTTCTTACTGTGTTGGTGAAGATTCCACATACAAATTCTTTGAGGTTGTCGTCCTTGATCCATTCCACAAAGCCATTAGAAGAAATCCTGACACCCAGTAGATCACCAAGCCAGTCCATAGCACAGGGAGATTTGTAGGTTGTATCTGCAGGTTGCAAGAGTTGTGGCCTTGGAAAGGGCCACAAGTTCCACCATACTATTGGTGGTTCTCACTGTGGAGCTTGGAGAAAGCACAATACTCCCCAGCTCCACTGTTACCACTAATGTAAGTGATGTTTGTAAAATTCATAACCTAATAATTTAGGACAAAAAATGAGATTTAGGTCACTGTGGTGCATGCCTGTGATTCTAGCACTCTGGGAGATTGAGAAAGAGGATTACAAGTAAAGTGGAAGTTTTCTTTTAATTAAAGTGATTCATTTTTATTTTTTATTTTTTTTAGAAAGAGCTTCTTTTTTTAAATTTTTATTTATTTGTTTACTTATTTTTTTTTTAACGGCTAGCTCAGCCTGCCCTGGTGGTAGGGCTGGCTCAGCATGTGGTGTCGGGGATCGAACCGCAGTCCCTGCAGTTGCCTGAGCTTTCCTAAGCAGGCGCTTTAGACCACTGAACCATCTCGCCAGCCTTCATTTTTATTTTTTATTTTTTTGTATTATGGCTGGCTCAGCTTGCCTTGGGGGGGTGGGACTGGCGCAGCATGTGGTGCTGGGGATCCAACCGCGGTTGCCTAAGCTTTCCTAAGCAGGCAGTTTAATTGAGCCTAGATTGGGCCAATTTATCAAGACTATGTCTTGGAGCCTGGGAGACAGTTTCATGGCACAAGTGCCTGCCTGACAAGTGCAAGTTCATGAGTTCAAACCCCGGTCCCACAAAAAAAAAAAAAAAAGAAAGAAAGAAAAAGATCCTCTCTCAAAATAATGGTTGGCTGGGGATGTAGCTGAGTGCAAATGCCTTGGTTCAATTATCAATACTGAAAAGAAAGGAAAGAACCTCCCTTCCCTGCCAAAATAGAAGCAGATAGTATACACACAAGCTAGAAGGAAAGACAGGTACAGTGGCATACATCTGTAATACTGGTTACTTGGGAGGCAAGACAGGTTGAAGGCTAGCCCGACACGCAGGGGAGAGATATAGGGTAGTTGTTTCCCATTATGTGCCAAGCTTTCTAGGTATCAGGCATGAATGGTGAATGGCAGACTCAGCTCTGTCCTCTGGAGTGTCTGAGACAAGTGGGGACACTAACCTGAGGACTCCAGAAGACATTGATCGTATTCAGCAGTGGGAGACTTTCTCAAATTGAACATGGAACAGGACATGCAAAGGCCTAGAGATACAGAACTGAGGTTAGCTGTCAGAAGAGAGGAGCAGGAGGTTTAAAGTTGAGTGACAAAGCCTAAGGGTTTGGCAGCCCTATGGGCCACGGTATGACTTAAAGAGATTGAACACACTAAAGTTTTAAGCAAGGGGGAAAAATACTCAAATCTATATTTCAAGAGAAATGTCTGGCTTCCAGTGTGGAAATGGGTTGGAGTAGTTGCTGTAGTTGAGCTACCTTCCAATGTGGTGACAGAAATGAGAATACCAAAGGGCTGAGGGTTTGAGATACTGGGGAGGCAAATTGACTCTTTTCATGGTATTGAAACAAGGTTATATCCATATCCATCAGGTAACCAACATCAGACCAGTCCATCAGTCCATCAGAGTAGGGTTCACAGGGATCTGCCAGTTTTTGGGGGGCGTGACCAGCCCATTCAAGAATCCCTAGGTGGAATTCAGCTCTCCTAAGATGGGGTACTTGAATAAGGCACCTACTCAATTCTCTGGCAGCACTGAAGCACTTAGACTGGAAACCAGTTAACAAATGACACATGCTAATCATAGCACAAGTTGGGGGCAAATGCCAACTGTGGCCCATTTTCTTCGTTTAAGAGCAGGCATTGCCCTCAAGGTGCATGGGAGCTTGACCTTGGGTGATGGCTTGGTGGTGGTTAGGGTAGAGGATCAGAAATACCTGGCTCATTCTCAGGAGAGCTCCTCTGGATCCCTTCCAGCTCTCACGAATGACTACACAGTGCTCTACTTTTTTTTAAAGGGGTGAAGTGGTATAGATCAGTTAATCTTAACATTTAATCCATCAGAAAGTTTTTGACACCAGGTAGAGAATATGCCTGAAAGCTACTCAGGCTTGTTTCCAAGGTTTTTTTTTTTTTTAAATGTATTTAGGACAGGGTCTACAGGGTCTCACTATGTAGACTGGATTCATATGATTTTCCTATTTTCAGCTTCCCAAGTGCTGGGATTACAAGTGCACGCCCAATTTCAATCACTCTCTCAGCCTGCCCCAGAGGTGGGGCCAGCATGGCAAGCCCATGGTCCGCTGAGCTATCTGGCCAGCCCTTGTTTCCAAGATTGAAGCCAATTTGGCATGTGAGATCTCAGAAAAACAAAAATATTTGCTTTTAAGTACATACACATGGTGGTTGTAGAAGGCACCTTTTGATATAGCCAAAACAAAAGCTAACAAGGAGACTCAAACTGCCTGGGGGCCAGAGTACTGCTTTCTGCTTCTGTTCTGCTGAGACCAGAGCCCAGTATTTTATCAGCTCCCAATTCACATGACCTTCTGACTCATTCTCTTAAGGCATACACAAAAATAAGAAAAGGGGCAGCCTTTGTTTTTAAAGCCTTTTCTTTTATTTAAAAACAAAAAACAAAACAAAAAAGCCCAAATCAAAATATTTCCCATTGGAGGCAATTTTTTTTGTCTTTTAAAAATTTTATTACACAAATATCTCCCATTTCCATGTATCAGAGGAAAGATGTTCTTTTTCTTTCTAAAACCAATAGTGGAGAACTTTTAGAAAACAAAACAAAGTCCAACTAGCTTCCCTCCTTCCCCGGCCCAAAATAACCCTAATGTGTCAAGTGAGATAGTTAAGACTCATCCCATAATGCTTACATTTAATTTAAAATTTTTAGCACAACATTGGAGATTGACTCTAAATCAGCAACAAAAAATATATATTTACAATATTTTCCCATAAAACAAAAAACACAATGAAATCCTTTAAACATAGTGACTTTAGGAGTTTTATTTATGGAGCAGTTATTTTTTTAATCACCAAGTGATTTTTATATTATATATATATATTTATATATATATAAATTTTCTTCCTTTCCTTTGTGGTTTTTTTTGCCCCGACACTTGGAAAGATGGAGGCAGAGGTCTGGACCTGCAGTCTGAGGGCAGGCTCTCCTGGCAAGGCTGCAGCTAATAGCAGATGCAGGAAGGTGATGAAACTCCCGGGTTCCTCTGTCCCCAAACAGATACTTCTACTTTTGTCCTCGATGTGGACCAAGCCTCACCTCTAAAAACCATTTTCTCCTCAGTCCCAATGAAAAGTAAAACCCAACAAGGGCACTGGTCCATCTGCTGCCATCTTGGGCTCCCTTTTCTGCTGACCAATTCACGTGCACGGTATAAATGCTTATTTTTCCAAGCCAAAAATCAAACATAAAAACTAAAACCCCAAACAAACCATCAGCTTGGAAACTTCTGTGGATGAAATGTCCCAAAGTCAGAGGCACTCTCCCGGCACAATCCCTGCTCTTGAAGGGGTCTCTCCACCTCCCCTTTTATAAAAAGACAACAGAACTTAATCTTCAGTATTTTCCACAGGAGCAACCGAGAAAAAAAAAGGCAGGAAGCTTCCAATTATAGATCATTAACAATAATATTAATAAGGTTTTTCTCAATACCCAGGGTTCTTTACAGATAAATTCCCATAACTGAGGCACTCTGGAATAAAGTCACTGGCATTTCTTCAAATGTTTCAGCCCCAGACTGCTGGGGCCTAGAGACCAATGAAGGGACAGAGGGTCATGGGAGCAGACTGCTGTTTTTAAGGTGCAGTCAAAAAAATCAGCAGATTGGAAGAAACAGATACACTGCCACCCGCTACCAGGACTGTTTCCTCTAAGAAGGCCAGTTAATGCCAGGGTCAAAGCTGGGGTAGGTGGCAAAGAGGGGGCCCTCTGCCTCTATTGCTTTGGCAGTGGCAAGGGTGCAGTTGACGTCTCTCCTTAGGGTGGCTCGTACTTCAGAGCCCTGGTGCCTGGCTCAGTCCCCTCCTCACTGCAGGTTTAAGAGGAAAGCCTGAGACTGGGCTACAGGAAAGGGACCAGCAGGGGATGAGGCTGGAGAACAAGAAGGCGGGGCAAGGTTGTGCTATCAATCTCCTTAAAGATGGGGAGCAGAGTGCAAATTTGCGTCTATCACTTAGAAGCTCTTGCCACAGGCTGCTGCTATTGAGCATCTCCTCACACACTTAAATATTGACCCGAAGAAATTCCAACCTTTCCTCTTTTTTTTTTTTTTTTTTTCTAAAGTGCAAAAAGCTCTCTGCTGCCCTAGAGAGAGGATCTTTGGACAGACCGTTCAATGCAAAGTAAAAGGGGCAGCTGATGGGGCTTGACAAAGGGTGGTGGAGTGGGAGACACACTCCCCTCCCTTCCTCTACACACACACACACACACACACACACAGAGAGGCACATGCACACCCCCTTTCCACGGCTTTGGGCAGAGGGCAGGTGACTGGCTTTGACCCTTAAGGAACCCCTGACCCTTAAGAGGCACCAGGTCAGTGAGCTGCTGGGGCAATGCACAGGCCTGGGCTTTTGGGGGCCACACTAAACCGGAGGCCTGGAGGCAGGTGGGGATTCTGCTAGTCTTGTGCTCTCCTCACCTGACAGGGGAGAAAGGCTGCTCCCTCTGAGGACACGCATCTTAGGAAAGCCCTATTCAGGCAGGAAGGCGGACACATAGAAAAGGGCAGTCAGTGGGAGGCAAGAGAGAGGGAAATAAGATGGTGCCTGTCTCAGAATCTGCCTGGGTAGCAATGAAATAGGGGTGTCCCTGCGGTACAGTTCCAACTCCTCTGAAGGGCATCAACCCCAATAAGTGCAACAAGGACCTCAGAGAAACTATTGGGAAAGTCAGGGGCTGGATGGAAGGATGGGAGTATACTGTATTACATGAATGAGCACAAACGCTGGACAGCATCAAGCTCAGGGAGAGGAAAGGAGGGCAAGCACAGATGTGGGCACAAACTTCGGACATCAACAGCACCAGTGGGATCTGCTGGGCCTGGCATTCCTGGGGCTGCTGGCCCCTCCTGCAGAAGCCGGGAGAGTGTGACAGAGGAGAGACATGCACTGGACACCACAAGGAGAACCTGGCCGTGGAGGCAGGACTGCTTTCTTCCCTGGAGTCTGCTCTGAACCAGGCACTGCTGGGGCCACAGGTGGGGAAGAGGCGCCCAGAGCGTGGTGCAGGTGAAGGCTGTAGGAATTCCCCAAATGGAGAGCCCAGCCTCCTGGCAGGTGAGCAAGTTAACAGGCACCGCAACAGCACAACCTGTGCTTTCCTTCCCCTCACATCAACTGCTACTCCCTTTTCCTTGGGAGGGAGAGGAGCAGGGTCATAAGCCTGGTGTTGTCCACCTTCTCTACCCCACCTGTGGGAGAAGAGCTCGGGGACAGAAGAGCAGAGAGGGTATGTGATGCTGGCCTCAGAGCCCGTGCAGGGTCAGGGAGAGGCTCTCCTCAGTGGGGAAGGCTAGGGAAGATCCATTTCCTGTTCAGTTCAGACTGGGCATGTCTTAGCTAATCTTCTGTATCAGCTTCTCATCAGACAGGCAGTAAAGGCTGTTGATGGACAAGTCTGAGATGAAGTGCTCACAGGCTTTTCGAGTGATCTGTTTGCATCCTCGAAGGTCAATCAGGGTGACATTGGCAATGCGCCGTAGATAAATCAGGGTCTGGTCTGTCAATTTATTGCAACCTGTAGGTAAAGTGGTCATGAAATCAGAGCTCACAAACACTGCCACAGATGCTCTCCCCTACCACTCAGTTCCCCCTGCCATCTTTCCTCAAAATACTAAATAAAAATACTTAGTCCTATGACTACCTGCTAGACCCTCTTGTTGCCTCACTCCTGGCACCATGGACATCAAACACAAGAGCTGACTAAACTGCAGCTGTATGGTGGCCATGCATGAGGGCATTTAACTTTAGTTCTTTTTTTTTGCTGTACCAGGGATTGAACTGAGGACCTTGCGCTTGCCAGGCAAGTACTTATTCCACTGAGCCATCTGCCTAGCCCCTTAACTTTAGTTCTTATCCCTCCACAGTAGTAAAAATGAGTAGAAATGGCTCAATCAACTGATCTCAAATCATTTTGTTTTTTTCTGATAAGGTTCTAGGAAGAGCTGGGACCTCCAGGAGGCAGGGGTACTTGTTAGCAAAGAAAACAGCAGCAGCATACCTGCCATATTGAGCTCTGTGAGGGAGTAACGAGTGGAAGACCCAACAGCAGTGAGCAGATTGGAGGACTGATCTGTAAGGTGGCTGCAGTGACTGAGGTCAAGTCGAGACAGGAGGGGCATGTGGCGAATGATGAGGCGAAGTGTGGCGTCTGTGATGTCAAGGCCTGCCAGTCGGAAGTCAGTCATGTTCCGGAGCTTGCTGCGATTGTCCTGACCTGCATAAACAAGAAAAAAGCCTAGATCAAAACTCTTAATTTTCTAATACAGCTCCAAAGCTCCAGGCAGTATCATTACTTGCTGGTCAAGGCCCTTTGATGGGGTGTAGCAGAACTGCCCATGCCCAATCCTGTCTTCTAGGCATAAGCAGCACGTGGGGGCAGTTTCTAGGAAACCTGACAAGTTTTCTTTCTCCACAGAGCCACATTATGCCTCATGATACATGGGTATGTATGGAATGCTCCTCCCCTACCTACAGCTCCATGTTTTCCAAGACTATCCTGGCAATAGCTTTTAACATTCCATCTCAACCATGAAGCTTTTTAAGCCTTCCTCTCTGAGCCTCAAATTCCACTGACCCACAGAATGGACTCATTTCTTCAGTTGTAGGTAATTATCTGCTTATAAATAAGTTAAGTTTTATTGCGATATTCTCATTTTATACTCTTCTTTCACAACTTCAATTCTGAGATTACCTCAGATCAGATCTGTGGAAAGCCAAAACTATCTGAAGACAAGCACAAAGAAGTAGGGTCCAGAATATACCTGGCTTATCAGCTGATGGAGTCAGCAAGTCCCGAATCTGAGGGTCCTTAATTCCTACTGCCCACCGAAGATCAAGGGTCCTGAGAAGGGGGCAGCTGGAGGTGCTAAGGGCAGAGACTGCAGACCAGGAACAGCCTGCTAGAAGGAGGTCTTTCAGTCCTGCAGTGAGTGGAAACAGATAAGCAATGTACTCTACTAGCCCATCCAAAGTCTCAATTATCAGCGAACTATAATGAAGTGAATGGATTTTTTAAGCTAATAGGATAGAACCATGTCCTTCTAATAATCAAGTTCAAAGATGTTTATGATACCCTACGGTTTTTTTTTTTTTTTTTTTTTTTCTGGTCTTTTTGAGACAGGGTCTCGATATGCAGTTCAGGCTGGCCTTGAACTCACTTTTGTAGCCCAGGCTGGTCTTGAACTTGCACTGATCCTCCTGCCTCAGCCTCCCAAGTGCTGGGATTACAGGCGTGCACCACCACACCTGGCAATACCCATGTTATGTCTAGCTTTGTTGTTAAAACTGATTGCTTAGCTGCTACCAGAGTAATGTAGGAATGATTTCTTCCTGTATTTTAAGACTTTAAAAATGTTCAGTGGCTTACAAGGTGCTAATCATAGTACACTTGACTCTAGTTTTCCCTTCAGTAGCTGTGTTGAGACCTGCAGGGTTGACAGCAGCACCTAATCCCATTCTTTACAATCTAATGCAGTCACTGTACCAGGGATGGCCCCAGAGAAACATCCTGGTAAGCAGAAAGGCAACAGTGGCTTGGGACTGCTGAACTAAATGGTCCTAAAGCAGTTCTAAGAAGCACTGTCAACAGCACAGCTTACTTACCTGGCAGCCTATTGACCAGCCACGTGAGCTGCTTCTTGGAGATGTTGGTCCAACTGAGGTCAAGACTAACTGGCTGCCTCTTGATGATACCACTGAGTGCCTGGGGTACAATGGCCTTACACCTACTCAAGTCAATTTTTGTCCAAAGTCTCTTGTCACAGCACCTAACAGAATGAAAGAGAACTAGCTGTCAGTAACTTCAAATCCTTGTCAATGGAGCTCCCATCAGACTTTTGGAGGATTTTAGAAAAGCACAACACTTAAGGGTCACTTCCCTACATTGTTCTTTAGGAGTAATAAGGATCATATCCTGGGATTTTGTGCTTCAGTATTGACAAAAACTTGTCCTACAGCAATTAAATACTTTACAAACCTATATGTTATATAGAGTAGAACTTAACAGTTCACACTGACTTCCTCTGAAGGGGTTGTGAACAGCACAAGCGTTCTCAATATGCTATATATAACCCCTTCAATTACATTAAGCAGTATAGATCTTACTGAAAGGTACGTAAGGGAAAATTTTCAAATTTCTTGACTTCATATTGTCTGAAGGTACTTAGTTTGTTCCACTCTTTCTTGAGTAACAAATGGCTGCCCAAGATGTAGGGTTTTTTTTAGTCTATACCTCCACAATATGCCCCAATTTAAGCTCATTACTGCTTAGGGCCCAAACAGGCTCCTTATCAGGTCTTGAGCCTTACCTTATCCTTTGGTTTCTGTGTCAGTGCTAACGACATTTTCTAGTCAGTCCAGTCCAGAAATGAAAGGGACAGCCCGCCTTCCCACTGCAATCTACAGATCCACATGTCACAAACTATACTGTACATGCAGGCTTTCATCTAGTGTTTTATAGTTCTTCCCCTGAGGCCAGCTCACAGTTTGGCTGGGGTGGGGAAACAGCACATAAGGAGTGTCTTATGTGTCATAACCTGGGAACTTAGGGGTTTTTCCAGGGAAGCCCGCTAACTATAAAGAAAAATATTAAAAGAGAATGCAGGTTCATCACCATTAATTTTGACTTGGGAAATAAACTGTACTGGTAGAAAATAGGTCTTTAAAGACTGACAAAATTTCACCAAACTTCTATGGCAAGAGCACACTGTTAGATCTGTGCCACAGAATCTACAGTTTTTCTTTTTTTGAGGGGGTGGTGATGGTAGGCATGACTGATGAGTGAACCCAGGGTTTTTACACTAGCTACATCCCAGGCCCCTTTTTATTTTGAGAAGGATCTAAGTCATTATGTTGCAGTCTGGACTTGTACTTATAATCTATCTTCAGTCTCCTTCAGTGCTGGGATTATAGGTATGTGATACCACGCAGGTTCAGAATTCGCGTTTTCAATCACTTCATAGGGAGATACCCATGGCAGGATGCTACATGTTGAGCACTGTAACAGGGTGTGACCCAGATACAAGGTATATTCTAGAGCTTAAGGTAGAACTCACAATATCTAACAGAAAGCTTTGTTCATAACCAATATGGATTTTCTCTCTTAAATGTCTGTTAAACTTGAGAAAAAACTGATTTCATGAACAAGGACAGCTAAGTCTTAGAAAGCTTCGCAAGTGATGGTGAAAGGAATCCTCATTCAGGTTGGAGGTGTTGAGAATTAAAAATTATGTAAGATCATAAACTTCTCAGGGGCTGGGGAGATAGCTCAGGGGCACAAGCGCCTACCTGGCAAGTGCAAGGTCCTGAGTTCGATCCCCAGTTCAACAAAACAACAAAAAACAAAACTTCTCAAATTCACTCTGGAAAGCATGCTCATTTCTCTGATGATTTTTAGGTGCAGCCATCTCTATGCCAGCAAAACTGTACGATGACTAGCATACCACAGACCTTCAATCACTAGCATGAGTTGAACCATGTGTGTTATGACTTCCGGCCTATAAGACTGAGGATTTGGTATAGTGTACCAATCTATCTCCCAAATTAGATCCCTCTTCTAAACAAAGAGAGTTGGGGAACACAGCAGGGAGATGAGGCAAAGGGTTAAATTCTCCTAATGACATCTAGAGACATAATGATCCATATCTTTAACAAGACTCAGAACCTGAAAACAAATGGAGTTCACTGATTCCTTTATACATCCTAGAAGAGAAACCTTCAAATGCTAAGGTGTATTCTACTCTCATACACAAGACCTGCCATCTACTCCCACTCCCCTATTCTTGACCCCCTGTATCTCTGCTCACCATTTATACCATGTCTTGCACACTCGCATACATTCACAAAGTTCTCTGCGGCTGAGGTAGCGGAAGACAGACATCCAGACCTCCCGCTGCATCCAGCTTTCGTCTCCATCCTGAGCCCAACTGCCCCGGCCATTCAGCCTGGCTGCACCCCCCTCCTCTGCACTGTCATCTTCCTCCTCCTCCTCCTCCTCTTCCTCCTCCTCTCCCCCCAGCCCCTCCTCATCCCCACGCTGGGGGGTTCGGGCTGGACAGTGCTGTACTAGCACACGGGGGGAATGGCGAAGATTGGCAGAGGAGGCTGTGATGGCCTGCAGCTTGGGTACAATGGATGTCCCGTGGAGCTCTTTGGTAGGCCTCTGTAGCGTGACAGTGAGGTACGATCCCCGGATCTTGGCTTTCTCAACTTCAGACAGCTCCTTTTTGCCGCTGGGATTGTTCTCCTTTTCCCGTACCATGGTGCGCTCTGTGGCTTGCAGCCGCAGCAACTGCCGCCGTTTGAAGCGTTCATCACGGCTGGCACTGTGGTGGTCGCTGGGGCCAGCCCCAGGTGATGACCGAGTCACCATACCCCGGGGTGAAGCCGGGTCATGGATGAGCTGCAGCATGGAAGTGGGTGAATGAGGTGGGGGTGTAAGGGGCTCATCGCAGCTCCGCAGGGGCCGCAGGACTTTGGCTTGCACAGCTTCTTCATCACTCTCTTCCATTTTCCGCTTCTGCAAAATGCGCCCAGAAAAGCAACATCAGTGCTTCCTTTTTTTCCAAATCCTCTAAACTGACTGGGTGAGTCTAAAAGAACATTGGTCACTGCTGCCAGAGGGGCTCTTTTCCTCTGAGCCTATAATTTAGACTTTGCAAAGAATGGCAATAGAGCTCATGCCTATACCAGAGAACACTGATTATTGAACAAAAATCAATCTAATAGGCCACTTGGGAAACCCATCTGTGACCAAAAGGATTGTGCTCAAGTAGAGTGAGATCCAAATATGGGCTGCTTGATTCTATACTTCATCTTATCCATTTCATCCTCCAACTTCTGGATAATTCCCTGGGAAAAATATTGTTTATAAAGTCTACCCTTGCAGAATCTAACCACTTTAAATCTTGTCTCTCATTCAGCTCCTTTACTCAAGTGATATGTTTCTTAATAGTGGTGAAAGAAAAACAGCCCACCTAACATTGGAGTGATAAAGCAGGGGCTGAGAGCAGCAAATGCCACCGACTTTTAGCTCTCCAGTATTTCAGCTTGACTTTTCTAGCTACAGCTTCTATTCCCCACTGATGTGAGAAAGCAGAATGAGAATCCTGGTGAGAAACTGTACCACTGCCAAGGGATCTGCTTAAGATCATGGTGAGGAACTCCACATAAAGCTATACCTCCTTCTGTTGTACCTGTGTTCACTGGAAACCACTTTGGCTACACTGTGACAAAGCCCACTCAACTGCCTGGAGGAACTCTATCAGCAGTTCAAATTTTCCTCAAGGAGATGCTTCATGTTCCTAACTAATATTCCTGGGATGTGTTCTTTTTTCTCCTCATACTTTTTGGTCACATGGTTGGGAGGGAATAACCTTCTAGTTGTTGGCTTTCCCAACATACAGGTATTAGAAAGCGAATGAAACAGCATGTATCAAAGCATGTGCTGCATCAAGGTATGTCAGCTCTCAATACCAGCAGTGAGGACAAATGTAGAAGTCACTAGTCCAAGAATTTGGAATGAGAACTTTAGCACTAGTGCATTCAAAAACCCTTGCCCTCAAAGACATTTAAACTGTAACCTCAACTACCTCAGTGCCCAGATGGAAGAAATAAACTTCCTTATGCCCCCTTCCCTACTCTAGTAGAGGGTCCTTAGACGACTGACACGAGGCCAGTTGCCTCCTCCTGTATGTGCCGTTAGAAGGCTTTGACTTGCCAGCCTGAGTAACCAGACCCCTTTTAGATATTAACATTACTAGTGACCAGTAGGCCAGCAATCTTAGTTGTCCTGGTCAAGGTCATGAAGCTGGCCCCCAACCTCTTTAGGGGAGGGGCTGCCTCTGAATGACACATCTGGGCATGTGGCATGGGTAGGTCTCTCAGTGAGGTCTGGAAGTGAAGATGACAAAAAATGCAAACCTGCTTAACTGGAAACTCCAGTATGGGACTCCAGTATTTAAGGGTAAACTCAGGCCATTGCCTGTCCTCTAGTTACATTCCTCAGGAGAGAGCCTACATACCTTATTTCTCCCCTCAACAGCCCAGCTGTGGTTCCTCTCTAGTACCCCAGGTATAAGAGGACTTCAGGATCCCAAGTGCTACAGTATTTAGAAATACCAAAACCAAACCAAACCAACCTAACAACAAAAAAACACACCAGAACTCTCAGTATGTAACCAAAGGAAAAAAAGATATCATATAAAACAAAAATAACTTCCCTGAATCAAAGAAACGCAATGAACACTGTTGGAAAGGCAAATGTATTGCAATTTCCCAGGTTGAACACTTTTTTTTCCTGTCACAAAAGACATCAGTGTAGTTTCTTTACCTGGGCTTTCTCGGAGCTGTCCTCCTGGTAACACTTTGGACATTCCCAGCAATTTGGCAATTCTTCATTAAGTAAACCCTCTCCATCCATCTATAGGCAGACAGAGATAATTAAAACAAAGTTAGTCTCTTTTGCCTTTGTTATACACTAACACAGGTGAGAAGCAATTTTCACAGGGGAAGAAAATGGAGAGCTACTTGGCTTCAGATGACACTAATAAACTGGCTATCCTCATTGTGATTACTTGTCAAATGCAGGCTACAGGAAGTCTTTCCAACTAGGTGTGGTGGCACACACCCGCAATCCCAGTACTCCAGAGGCTGAGGCAGGAGGAATATTGTGAGTTCCAGATCAACCTGGGATATAAAGTAAGCTCAAGGCCAGCCTGAACTGCATAGTGAGACCCTGTCTCATAAAAAAAAAGGAGGGGGGGGAAGGGATAAAATCATGTGCATCTTACAGGATTGTGGTAAGGACTAAATCTGTTGTTTTTTTTGAGATAGGGTCTCACTATATAGATCAGATTGGCGTTAGTGATCCTGCCACAATCTCCTGAATGCTGGGATAACAAGTATGCACCACCATGCCCAGCCCTTCACACACACACACACACACACACACACACACACACACACACACGTACGTGTGTGTGTATAAATATAATATTTTGACATAGGGTTTCACAAACTGAGGACTCCTTCAATGTTAGGTGATAATGTTAAGATTATTCTACTATGTAACTATGGAGCTGAGGGTTCACAATACCTAGGGATGGTGGCAGCTTCCTGTGACAGGTGTCCCACCCTTCTGTTGCTCTATGAGTTGAGACTCTCCTCACCTGGAGGCAGCCAGGATGAACTATCTCATTGCAGATACAGCATTCCATGAGTTTCTTCTCAAAGTCCTGTGTCTCTTCATTCTGATCTACCTCTCCACAGAGGGAACATGTGACTGAGTGAGGCAGTCTGGGCTACAAAAGGACAAAGACAGAGACTAAGAGGATAAATTTAAATCTTCACCATTTCAGTTTCCCTTTAAAGACAAGTGATTTGATTCTTATAATTCTCTAGTAATTAGGGAGAACTGAGGTTAGAGATGGGATTTTGATAGAAAAAAATGGGGAAGATCAGGGGACTCAACCACCTGAGAACTGGAAACCAAGAGACTCATTCACTTTTAACTTGCTCTTAGGCTACCTACTCCTAGTTCATTTAAAGAAGGGTTAGCAAATGATTTATTTGCCCTTCAAATGCTAATCTTTTGTTTACAAATTAGGTAGGCCAAAAGATTATTTTTAGTACTAGACATTTTCTGTCTGAACCCAGGGGGAGGAGGACAAAATGAATAAAGTCTTAAGAGAGCATAACTTCTCAGCTCTGAGGTCTCTGGTTCTATAACACTTGTATTCTAGTCCCTCTGGCACCGGTGCCCCTCCCCCATTATCTTTACCCAGCAAATCACTCACTGCCAAACATTGTCTGAGGACACAGGACTGTTTCATGCGTCCAGGTCCCCCAAACTTCTTCATGTCCCTGCAGTAATGGCAAACACCACACTCTCCTTGCACACAGGCTTTGCATTTCCGACAGCGCACTCTTCTCCTCCTGGCTCCTGACACAATGGGGGAGGCAGCTGCGGGCCTCACAGGTGTTAGCCGGGGAGCTGGTTTCATAGTGTGAGGCTTTGTGATAGGGATGGTTGGAACCCGCACCTTTGGCCGGGTGGGGAATTTAAGCTGGAAAGAGAAAGCAGTGAGGTCAACCCTATCAAATTGCTTTAAAACTGCAGAGGGTAGATTACAAGGCAGTATACCTAGCTGAGAGCTCTACAAACATTATGTCCTATGGGCAAATCTGCTCATTGCCTGTTTTTATAAATAAATTTTATTAGAACACTGCTATGTTCATGTGTTTATATATTATGTATGGCTGTATTCATGCTACAATGGTAAAACTGAGAGAAGCCATGGTTGTATGGCATACCAAATCTAAAATATTTACCATCTTGATCTTACAGAAATATTTGTCACGGTCTATTCTAGCCCTTTGGTCTATCATACCCTTTTCATTTTGCAGAACTGTAAGATTTGTCTATCCCTGAAGATTTCTGAGTAAATGCCACATACTCAAAGTCACCCCAGGGGCCCTCTATTATTTCCTTATTCTGACAACACAGAACATGCTCCAAGATAAACAGGAAGGCAAACTACTCAAGGGTTAAATTGGTCTTGTTCATTTCTTTAGCTCTCTGAATCCCAGAAAATGAGCTGGTACACAGTAGATATTCTACTTAACATTTAAGTATGGAATAGATCTCTCAGATATGTTTACAATTTAATCACTTGCATTTACCTTGCTAGTGACCTTTTCAAGGACAAGGAGAACATCTTTTATTTCTTTAATTTCCTACCATGTCTTAAAAGACTTTTCAACACAAAATACTCAACAGCCAAAAATGACTAGTGTTCTGAGGCAGTCCTATGTAGCCAAGTGGAACTTGCCACTTATGAGAGTGAAGTGGTCCTACTCTGTATAACCAACCACCCATGGAATGTAATGGCTTTACAAACACCAGCTAAGAAACACCACAGAATGGCCTAATTTATCTACTAAAATCATGGCCAGGATCAGAACGCTATATTTAACACAACTATGAAAGAGGACAATATACTAAAAACTGATAGAGAGCACGAAGATTTTGTAACTGATATTAGCAGATATATAATTCTTTTCTTTTCAATTCTATATGGAAAAAGTCCCAATGAGGGAGAATCCTGAGAATGTGATCCCATTATAAGAAAGAAAAACTCATCTTTGTACTTAATTTTAACTACTTTTAAGTCGTTATCTGTGAAGATAACTGAGTCAGCACGTCAGAAGCATAGGGGCTGATCATTTTGGTCACAAATGTACAACTTGGCATCTGAATCTAGAGGGAGATTATGTAGTTTGAGAATTCCGTTAAGACAGTCACCTCCAAAAATAGCCAGTTACCTTGATCTAAGAGGACAAAGCTGAGGAATAATTTTCTGTCAGTTTGTATCAAAGTGCCAAAAGCTGTATGGTTGTTCTTTTCTTCCTGGAATAGTAATGACTACTATTAAGTTGTTAAGCAGCTTGAAGATCAAGCAGAAGAGTTTCTTACCTTATCCCTTTTTGGCCACTGTACTATTGGGACTCCAGTGAGGGCTAACTTGGGATCGCTACTGGCAAGTTCCTCCAGCAAAATCTAAGGGTAGGGTAAGAGAGAAGGAAAAAGCCAGGCATGATAAACACAGTGCCAACTACTTCCAGCAGTAGCCAATCACTCAGCCTCAGTGCCCTCAACTGGTACCACCAAGGGATAGAATAGGCTAGCAACTGTCTTCAGACTTATAAATAAGGAAATCAAAGATGAAAGAGAAAACTCAGACTACTACAGTACTATCAAGACTTCAAACTTACCTTTGTACCCAACTCTTACTTGTGTACTCAAGCTAACATTTACACTAAAGCAACTAGCTACTGTGGCAACAAAGTGTTATTATGTAGTTCTATACATGACAGTAGTTCTATATTATCTCCTCAAGTGCTGCCTTCATTTTGCAGACTGGAGCATTACTGCAGTAAAGTGACTGGCTAACACTGAATAAGATAAGTAGCAGAGTGGTTTTTTTTTTTTTTTTTTTTTTTCAGAACTGGGGATTGAATTCAGGACCCTGTGCTTGCCAGGCAAATGCTTATTCCACTGGGCTATCTCCCTGGCCCCAAGTAGCAGAGTTTTAATGTTCTGATTTGACATAGTTTTATTTATCTAATAAGGATGTTACAGAATCTCAATCTTTCAAGCACACACACACACACAGTCAGCTATTTGTCTGTCTGTCTGTCTTCCTTCCTTTCTTTCGTGGGACTGGGGTTTGAACTCACAACCTTGCACTTGCCAGGCAGGCATTTGTGCCACAGAGCTATTTCCCCAGCCCCTGCCTTTATTTCTATTAGTGGAACAGGTACAGTCTTAGTGGCGAGGGCAATACTTCTTATGACTTTAATCAATCAAAGTTCAGTGACTTAGGAACAATGCTACAGTAAGAAACTGCCATTTAAGTTAATCACACTAGCTGTTATTTTGAGACAAACCTTTCACATTTTCCACAGAAATTTACAAAGCCTAAATTGTCTAGAAGAATGAAAGTACCCTTTCTCTGACCTCAGGATCCCTAAAATAACACACACAAGAAAAAAAAAAAAAAAAAAGCAAATCTGGGGAACAAGATACACTTGGCTTATATGTGTAGGATAGGAACTGTTTCAGTCAAAAACTAAACTTTGACCTAGACAGGTTGGCATGCCTAGGGCTTCTTCAGGACTTTTAATTATTTTTATCCTTAAAGATCACTGTTCCAAATCCCAGAGTTGGACTGAAAACACCTTTCAACATCCCAAGAAGCTCTCCTAGTTTCTAGATGCCTCACACCTTCCCCCAAACTGATCTCATCTGCAGTCGTTTTATTTACTTCAAGTTGCTATGGCATCCTATTCTGGAACCTCCAGCTAGCACCACACTGTGTAGGGGTAACGAGGCGGGGTGTGGTGCCACGTGGGACAAGGCTCTAGTCAGGTTTTCTAATCCGCCCGGGGTGAAAAATTTGGGTTCATTTAAAATATGCACTAGGGAGTGCACTGCTCCCCTCCCCCCTTCACACTGTTGAAGAGTAGGACTCTGCCCATTTCCTTTGCCAGAAAACTAAGCTGTCCACAAACAGGGACTTTCCACTTTTAGTAAAAGAAACTGCATCAAAAGATCTGCAATTCTTTAAAAGAGTAGAAAAGGAACTTAAATGTTCATCAAATGCAGTCTAATTCTACCTGTACGACTTTTGCAGGTGCCACAGGGAAGGGTAGGTGGAGAAACTGTGTTGGTGGTATGTGTGTGTGGGGGGCAGCTGTTCACACATACATGGCTGTTACTGGGGTATGTGTGGGTGTGGAGGGAAATGCAGATTTCCTTCCAAGCTTATTTCGCTAAGGCCATTCAAGCAAGCACGCCCTGCTTTCATCAAAAAAGGCAGACTCCAGCTGAAGCCCTACAAGAAACCATATAAAGAAGCCACCACCCCTCACCAGAGGGGTTTGGGATAGGGGAGCGGGGGTGGAGTGCAGAAAGGCTGCCGCCTATCTAGGCTCTAGGCATTCAGGCAAACATTCAAATATAGGCCCACACCCCACGATCTGAGGAAGAGAAAGAGAACATAAGGGTCTGGGCAGAAGGGGAAAAACATTCCCAAAAGCAAAGCGATCCAGTTCCAAAGCATATTCCACCAGTGAGGGAACAAGTGCAATGATGGCTCAGCAACACCAAGTAACATAAGCATTGTCCTGGACTTGCCTGTCAGGCAGCTCTTCTGCCTCTTTGCTGAGACAAAGTCCCTACAGTAATACACACCCCAAACCAGAATGGGTTTGCCAACTGATCGCCTGACCTTGCGTTTCTCGTCGCTCTGGAGCTGCTGAGGCTCTCGGGTGAAGTTTCCCCACCGTCTTTGTTTTGTTTTCTGTGTTGGAAGTTGTGCGGAAGAAGTTTGGTTTTCTGCCTTTAGGAAAATCCCGATTTACTCGAAAATTCTGCAATCTCCCAGAGCACGTACGGCAGGGCAGTCGACTCTAACCCGTCAGGCTACCCAGAGACAGCAGCGTGCAGTGCTCTAAGCTCCTTCTCGAGCCCTTCAGCTCAGTCGTGGCTTCCTGTGCCTGTGAACAATGCTGCTGCGTCACCCACATGCAGCTCCCAGAAATGCTTTGCAACGGAAGATGGCAGGAGGGGGAGCTGAGCTCGAGTGAGCTAGCCAGGCAGAGGGCCCAGCCGTTCTGCTGCAGCGCCGAGAGAGGGTGTGTTCAGTCACAGCTCTTCTCTTCAGTCATTGGAGGAGGCATTGCCGGGAGGGCGCTTAGCCCGCCCTGTCTCCCTCCCTCTACCACCGCAACAGGAGAACTCAGGGCCAGCCCCTAAGGGCTCCTGGTGGTGGCTGACTTCAGAAGGCGCCAGCAGAAAGGAAAGCTTTAACCCATTCAGCTTAGGCAGCACGGCCCACATTTGTCCTTGTCTGCGTCTACCACCTTCTCCTCAGGGTCACTTCTATTTTTTTTTTTTTTGGTCTTTCTGAGACAAGGTCTTATGCAGTTCAGGCTAGCCTTGCATTCACTTAGTAGCCCAGGCTGGTCTTGAACTCCCAAGGATCTTTCTGCCTCAGCCTCCGGAGTGTTAGGATTAGAGACATGCGCCACCACGCGTAAGGGTCACTTTTTTTTTTTTTTGGTGGTAAGGGATTGAATTCAGGACCATGCGCTTGCTAGGCAAGCACTTATTCTACTGAGCTATCTCCCTTGCCCTAGGGTCACTTTTCATTGTTACTGTCAGATCTGTCTCGCTGACATTCCCCCCACCCCATTTCCTGAGCAGACAACTGGGACTGCCTCAAGTCTGGCCACTGAAAGAGAACCAAGAAGCATCATTTCCCAAATTATCTGCCTTTCATACTGCCTACTTACTTGCTTTACCTGCTCTGGATCATGAGGCTTCTAGTCCCTGACCCACAACTAGCATGTTTTTCCAGAAACAAACACACACCTTCAAAATAACATGTTTCAGTCAATATCAATACTCAATAAAAATAAGGCAGCTTCCCATCAACTACGTCTCTAACATATGCCTGTTTCTTGTTTCCACTAGAAACCAGCAACATTCTAGAAATGTCTACGCAGCAATCTATTAGCAGTTCCATCATGATCAAGTCCAACAAATGAGGTACAATCTAAGATGAAAGAACTTTGCCCTCCTGATTCTAACCAAGACCCAGGAACTTTAGGAACTGGATTCCTCTCAACTCTATTAGCCTCCTTGGCCCATTAGAATGCTCAGGATATCACTCCCAGAATGTGATTTTGCTGCACTGAGGTGTGAACCTGAGTGCAGGTTCTTGCCTTCCAAACTCTAGGCAAGTGTTCTCCCACTGAGCAATACAATAGTCTCTACCTCATTTTTGATAGTATCACAAAGGCAACAGCCAACGCTGTATGCTATTAAATACCTCAGGGCCACTTGTTGGCAGCTATTTAACCAACATATGTTGTCTATATTTGCACACATTCAGGTCCTGGACATGGAGAAGTTCAGACCACTCACTCTGAGTGAAAAGAGAAAGGAAAGGCTGAGTTTCCAGAGATCTACATGCACTGTTTATCAGCATGAGGACAAGTTGGGCAGGAACAGAAGCTTATAGAGTTAGCAGCTCAGATTCATTTTTAAGTAATTTTCAGATCCTCACAAATATAAAACTTGGCTTTTTGTGAAATGACTCATACTTCTTTGACATAAACATCTAACACAAACATCTATCACTACTGAAGCCTCTTATTTCCAGTATAGCAGTTTCAGTAAGTTCCAAGGATAGATCCAGTGGCTTAACAGGCTTTCTGAGGTCTGTGGCTTTGCTACCATATGCCTGTATTTTTGTCCACATATTGAGAACTGTCTCTTTTTTTAAACGAGGTCAAATAGAATTTTATTTTTTTAAAGAGTCTCCATACAGTTTTCCTTAGTAGTTGTACTAGTTTATATTTCCACCAACAATGTAGAATGGTTCCTTTCCTCCCACAGCCCCTCCAGCTTGGTATTATTTGATTTCTTGATGATGACTATTCTTTCTGGGCAAGATGGAACCTCAGTGGGTTGTTTTGTTGTTTTTTTTGAGACTGAGTCTTGCTATATAGTTTAGGACGGCCTTGGACTCACTATGTAGCTCAGGCTGCCCTTGAACTTGCAGTAATTTTCCTGCCTCAGCCTCCCAAGTGCTGGGATTACAGATGTGTACCACCATGTCCAGCAGGAATCTCAGTGTTGAGAATTTCATTTTTCATGAAAAGAGACACAAAATGAGAAAGTCTAGTCAAAATCAAAATACCTCCTTTTTTTTATATTTTAGGGAAGGGTCTACAGGGTGTTCAGGGTCTCACGACTACATCAGACTCACGATCTGCCTGTTTACAGCCTCCCAAAGGCTAAGATTACAGTTTACAGGCACACGCTACCACGCCCAGTCTCAACTGCTGTCTCAGCATGCTCCAGGGGTGGGGCTGACACAGCAGGACCGGGGATCAAGCCCCTGGCCCCTGTACCTGCTTGCAGGCACTTTAATCCACTGAGCTATTTGGCCGGATCTAAAAACAAAATACTTCTGACTCCCATTATGCTGTAAAAAAACAAAATACTACTGACTCCCATGATTGTACTGTATAAACACACATGCAAAAACGCACCTCCCTATTTTCTTTCCTTTTTTTCTTATTCCCTCCCAAACTTCTTTTCCTTTTAACCCTTTTCTTGTGGTATTAGAGATTAAACATTGCACACTCACAATGACATACATATCTCCCCACCCCCTCCCCTTTAAGACAGGGTTGTCACAAGTTGCCCAAGCTAGGCTTGAACTTACAAGTCTCCTGCCTCAGGCTCACAGGGTACTGCGATTACAAGCATGTACCACCTGGCCTGGCTCGTTCCTCTGTGGCTGGCATCAAACTCCTGGGCTCAAGCAGTTTTGTCTCTAGCAGCTCTACATAGCAGCTGGGACTATTTACAGGCCTGTGCTATATAGGTTTGCATGTTATTTACCAAAGGAGGAGGGACTTTTGTGCTTTTGACTAGTGTTCTCAGTTGTCTATGTGATTATTCTAACTCAAAGTCTTTCCTCTTTACATTAGGACTTAAAAACTCACTGTAGTTTATTCTGTTTGAAAGAGTTTTCTTTACAGTGACATGGGGCAATTATTTTGGCTTGTAGTAACATTTTATTTTGTCTTTCTGAGACAGGGTCTCACTATGCAGTTCAGGGTGGCCTTGAGCTCACTTTTGTAGCCCAGACTGGTCTTGAACTCACACTGATTCTCATGCTTCAGCTTCCCAAGTGCTGGGATTACAGGTATGCAACACCATGCCTGGCTTGTAGTATCATTTTAATCTGGAGGGATGATAAAGTACAAATACTTAAAAACACATCACTCCAAAACAATTCTAGAGGCTACCAGGAAAGGATGAAAACCATACAGGGCACTAAGAAAATCCCTCAAAATAAGTTTCCAAATTTAAAATTAAACAAGGCCTTGGTTTTTCTATTAATTCAGAACAGGCCGCAAAGACAGGTAGTTAAGAGTCAGGCATAGTGGCCCATGCCTGCAATCCCAGCACTTGGGAGGTTTGTTGCAAATTTGAGATCAACTTGGGCTATAAAGTGAGCTCAAGGCTAGCCTGAACTGCATAGTGAGACCATCTCGAATACACACACACACACAAATATATGCAGTGTAAGAATGTGATAAAAACATTTTAAAGCTTTATGTCTTACCACTGAGTTCAGATTTACAACTTCCTATTCAGTATGAATGTTAATTATTTAAAATATTGTTAATTAAAACTAGAAGTGAAGCTTTCATTGTATACGTTGGCTTGGAAAAGAAAAACTGCCTTAATGGACAAGGTATAGTAGCACACCCCTGTAATATCAGTACTCTGGGAGGCTGAGGCAGGACGATTCCAAGGTTGAGGCCAGACTAGGCAATTTGGAAGTGATATAAATAAGACCTTGTCCCAAAAAATAAAAACATGGACTGGGGACTTAGTACAGTTGAAGGCCCTTGGTTTAATTCCCAGAACCATAAAAACAAAACAAAAAAACCTGCTTAATGAATTAAAAGCTGATTACACTACATCCTTCTACCATTTCTTCTTATTTAGTTTTTGGTCCTAGGAACCAAACTCATAATCTTGTGCTTGTTGGGAAAGTGCTGTGTTACTGAGCTATCTCCCCAGCTCCTATTTCTTCTTTTATCACGAATTCTTATAGCTGATTCCTACCATTCTGCTGTGCTCTGCTGACAGCAATTTGGGGTAAATACCTCAAAAATTCCTTGCTATGAATATCGTATTGTCTCCTTAGTGTGAGAACCTGAAAGAGAAAATAAAATCTGAAGGGTACAAGAGATACTGGGAAAGGAGATGAACCTGTTCAAGAGGAAGTAATTACTGAGTTGAGGAGGACAGGAGAGGGAGAGGATGAAAGAGATACATCTATGTATGTAAGCAGGATGATTTGGACAACTGTATTGTGGATTTCTGCTGGTCTATGGAAAGGAGCATTTAATAATGTTTAATTTGTTTTGTCTCCTTTTAAAATTTTTTTGTCTTTTTCTCTTTTTGATTTCTTATATATGTTTCTTTTTTTCTTCCTCCAAGTTTGTATGCATATATCTGGTAATATGAACTACTAATTTGAGGACTATGCATTACAACACATATTGTGAAATTCATCATTATTTTGTTTAGTGAAATTCTGTATCATTTGTTCTTTTTTCTTTTTTATGGCTAGCTCAGCCTGCCCTTGGGGCGAGGCTGGTGCAGAATGTGGTGCCAGGGATTGAACTACAGTCCCTGCAGCTGCCTAAGCAGGCAATTTAGACCATTGAGCCATCTTGCTGGCCCCTATCATTTGTAATTTTTGTTTTAATACTATTTTGTACTCTCTTTAAAAAAATAAAGTTAAAAAAAAATTCCTTGCTATGTATCAACACCCAAATCTTTTGTTTACATTAATGGGGTTGTTATATAGTCATTCCTCATTTAATGACCAAGTTATGGTTTTATGGTTCTGTTGTTAAATTAGTAACTAAATGAGGAATTGTATACACTATATATATATTACAATAACAGAACAAAGCAATGATCAAAGTAAACTCCATTTGATGACTGTGCTTTTATTTGGATAACTTTTACATGGAGTATTATAATATGTAACATAAAACTATAGTAGTATACAGAACAATCAGCAAAAATTAGAGTACTGTATAAGGTACAATGAACAACAACAACAAAAAGACACTGAAGCTCTATAAACAAGATGCACAGAATTGTGCCAAACAAAAATAAAAACTGGGTTGTAAGCACAAATAGTGAGCCTCGGTGATAAATCTGAACAGTAAACAGGCAGATCATTAAATGAGGAATATCTGTATATTTTTCCATGTCTTTTTTATCCAACATATGTTAAGGCTGCAACTGGGAGAGACCTCTTTCTCAAAACTAAGACTACTCACACTCTTCCCAAACAGAACCTTACCGAGGCTGATTCATTTTACCAGTAAGCTAACATGTTTTAATCCCCTATTTTTAATTTGCTCTTCTTTCAGTTCTATAATTCTTTTTTCAATACTATAGAATATTCAAAGTTCTTTTATCATCACACTGAACTGGACTTTTCCTCTGGAGAAGGTGAAATTATGGATTTCTTGTAACACTACTTTTCTTCTCATTTTGTCTACTAGTTATTTCTGAGAATCAGAGATTTCTTTTTTTCTTTTCTTTCTTCTTTACATAAAGAGATCGCTGTTTTTGAGACAGAATCTCACCATGTAGTCAAGGCTGGCCCTGAGCTCACTGTGTAGCCCAGGATGGCCCTAAACATACAGCAATCCTCCTTCCTCTGCCTCCAAAATACTGGGATTACAGGTTTGCACATACAGACCTAAACTCTGTGTAATAACAGTGAGATCCCAAGGTTAATTCCTATAGCTTTGGCTGGCTTATCTACCTCTGGTATGCTTGATCTTCCAGACCTTGGAGTACACACAGGGTTTAGTGTGGCTGTGCAGGGTTCTAGGGCCTTGTGCAAATATCAGTACACTTCTAAGTCCTTGTGAGACCAGAGAATAGGACAGTACCTGGGCCCTTGGGGGAGTCCAGGGCTAGCTGGTCAAAGCTGAGTGTAAGATTTCCAGCTTTGAGAATATGGCTTCTGGCCCAGATGTTCACACACAGGGCATAACCTTCAGGTTGGGCATCTCCTAAACCTGCATGCTACGTCCCCATGATCACAGTGGTTTTATTTCCCCAGCAAGGAAACTTCATCTTCTGGATCACGAAGCAAAGGGTGCTGATGAGTGTAACTCATGGACAGTCTCTTTGGCACAAGCTGGTTAAAGGTGAAGTTGGTTCATCTGGCAAACACCTGAATAGCTTATCCAAAAGCCTCAGGCTGATGTCTTGGCTCCTGGCCTCCTTGCACCAGAATTTTTGATTCTTTCTTGTGGCAGATGTTAATTCCCATGATGACAACTCCTGCTCAGTCAAGCCCAGACAGGGAGACAGATAGATAAGACTGACCGACTGATTTAATTTATCAAGATAGAGTCTCCTTATGGCAGCCCAGGCTGGCCTTAAACTCATAGTGATGTTCACACTTCAGCCTCTAGAGTGCTGGAATTAGAGGTGTGAGTCACCATGCCAGGCCAGTTAGAGATTTTTTTTTTTAAAGAGCAGAATATATTTATTGGGAGAAAGAAAGCTCCTGTTTTGAGAGAGAGACACAGAAGGGGCCTGAGTGGGCTATCCTCAACCAGAGAGATTTTAAAAGGAAACAATTCCTTTCTTTGCAGGAAGGGTAAACTTTGTTTTTGTTTCTACTTCACTCATTTTCTTTTCAGTCAGATTCTCAAAGTACTCAAATCCTAAACACACTATCCTAATCTCTCACTAAACTGTTATTCCTATAAAATTATAGGAATAATTAATCTGATTGTTAATCAAACTAATTGTAAGAGATCTAACTGGTATCTTCTGACACTGGCTGTTTTGATAGTACTAGGAACTGATCCCAGGGTCCTTGCCTTGAATACATCTCCCCTTGCCCGCTTTTTTTTTTTTTTTAGGAAGAGTCTACAAGGTGTTCAGGGTCTCACTACTAGATCATACTAATGGTGATCTGCCTGTTTGTAGCCTCTCAAGTGCTGGCTGAGCTGGAGGATCAGTGTGAGTTCGAGACCAGGCTGGGCTACAAAAATGAGCTCAAGGCCAGCCTGAACTGCATAGTGAGACCCTGTCTCAAAAAAAAAAAAAAAACAAAAAAAACCAGCTGGGATTACAAGCACATGTCGCCACACCCAGTCTCCTTGCCCATTTTTTTGAGACTGGGTCTTTCCAAAACTGTTAGGCAGCACAGACTGGGATCAAACTTGTATTTTTTCCTGCCTCAGCCTATCAGAGTACCAGGATTACAGGTATGACACCACACCTAGCTTCAAATTTTATTTAATTACTCCAATGACTTTACTTAAGAGAGTTTGTATTTCAGTTAGGAGCACTGACCTTGTACAATTGCTTAGTGTGGAGCATAATAAGACTTTCTATTGCCCTTAAAACTCAAAAGACATTCTTTTTCAAAAAAATGGATACCGGGTTGTTGAGACACCTCAGTGGTCTAAAGCACCTGCTTAGGCAAGCTTAGGCAAGCACAGGGACCATGGCTCGATCCCTGGTACCTGCTGCACCAGCCCCACCCCTAGGGCAGGCTGAGCCAGTCATTACATAAATAAAAGTTTAAAAATGGATACCTACATTAAAAAAATTTATGATACAATCTTAGAACTCTTTCTTCATAGGATTCCCACAGATAATTATAGACGTTAACAAGTCTTAAAAGTCACAATTTGTTTCCCATATACATTCATGATGTAATAGCCATGTATATAGAGGTATATACAAAAAAGAAGTAACCAGGCCATGTGTGGTGGCACACGCCTGTAATCCCAGCCCTTGGCAGGCTGAGGCAGGAGGACAGATGAGAGTTTGAGATCATCCTGGGCTACAAAGGTGAGCTTAGGCCAGCCTGAACTGCATAGTGAGACCCTGTCTCAAACAGACAAAAACAAAACAAAAAAAGAAGAATTAATTAAATAGTACCTTAAAGTCTCATGCAACCATAAGTGGGAATTTGGAATCTGACTAGATTATGCAGGTTTATAAAGAACCTGCTATTAGGAGGCAGTATTTGGGTAGAAGAACGAGGTCACTGGAAGTATGGCCTGGAAAGATTTTTCCTTTCTTGGCTGGCTTCTGCTTCCTGTTTACCATGCTATTTGCTCTTTGCTGCTAACCCCCTCTGCAATGCTATCCTGCCTTGGAGCTAGCTATCAACTGAAACTTCTATAGACTGTGGTCAAAATAAACCTCTCTTTTATTATTAATTAAAACAAAAAAATTTTTGGTACCAGGGATGGAATTCAGGACCTTGCGCTTACTAGGCAGTGTTTATGCCACTGGGTTATATCTCAGCTTTTTCCTTCCTTCCTCCCTTCCCTTCCCTTCCCTTCCCTCCTTTCTTCCTTCCTTCCCCTTCCTTCCTATCTATCTGTATTTGGGGTACAGAGTTTCACTATGCAGCTGGACTTGTGATCCTCATGTTTTTAGCTTCTCCAGTGCTGGGATTACAGGGGTGTGCTATCACGATCACACCTGGTTTGAGTGGCTGGCTCAGTGTACCCAGGGGCATGGCAGGCCTGGCATGTGGTGCTGGGGACTGAACCTCAATTACTGTGCTTGCCTAAGCAGGTACTTAGTCCTTCTACTCTCTTCTTTTAATCTGTGTCAGGTACTGTGTCTTGGCAATGGGAAAGCAACTGCAACAATGTTACACTCAAACACTCAAGATTATATAATTATTTAAGTCCTATCACAATAGAAAAGAAAAAAACTCAGGCATGAAGTAAGCCTGGTTATCTAACTTGTGAGTCTGGAAAAGTATGGCTAAATTTCTTCTGTTACATAGTATCATGGAAATGGGATACTCACCCGGAACAATGTCATTTCCTTCTTTAAATAAAAGCCACAATACCACCTGCCTCTTTTAAAGCAAACCTTATAAAACTAAATTTTATCACCAACTGTCCAGCTTCTACTGACACTAAAGAGAAACAACCTGAGTTACCATTCTTTTTTAGTTTCTGTAACTGTTTGCCTTTTTACTGATATATGAACATATTACACATAATTTAAATGTCAATTGTAAAAAAGAAAAAAAAAGAGGTCCCATTTTAGTTTTGGAATTCTTTCCTGAGACGTCAAAAGCTGGGGAACATCACAGCTAGTTATATGGTATCTAGAAACATCTGAATCAGCCAGGCATGATGGCACATGCCTGCAGTTCCAACACTTGAGAGGCCGAGGCAGGAAAACTGCCCTGGGTTTAAGACCAACTTGATTATACAGTCTGATCAAGACCAGCCTGAGCTACACGGGCAAGACCCTGTCTCAAAACAAAGCCTGAATCAAAAATCAGGGACAAGAAAGACATACCATGGGACAATCAGTCCATTTTTATGGGGTGGGTGACAGAATTATTCTAAGTTCCTATGGTTTAAAATAATCTATGTGGCAGTTTTAAAAAAGTAACATCTATTATGAACTCTAGTTTTAACTTTCTAGTACACACACCCAAGATACGTATGTTCCAGATTCTGATGTGAAAAGGAAATTGTAGGCTCAGTGGTAGACAGTTTGTCCAGCATGCACAAGACTCTGGGCTATGATGAACACAATGGGGAGGGGAGGCTGGGGCTGAGACAAGGAAGAAAGGGTAAGTAGGAGGAAGGAGGAAGGAGGAAGGAGGGAGAAGAGGGAAGGAGGAAGACAAGAAGGAAAAGATAGAAAGGGGAGAAAAGGAAGGAGGGATAGAGAAGTAGATACCCAGATCAAATAAATTTACAAGACACACTCTTACAAATCTTTTTTTGTAGGGTCCTTAAAATATTGAAGGGAGGGAGGAAGGGAAGAAAAATAATGCTGGGTACAGTGACATACTATCTATAGCCTGAGCTACTTAGAAGAGTGGGTCAGCAAGGCAGCAGGATAGTCTATACTCAGGAGTTTGAGGTCAGCCTATATAACACAGCAAGTTCCAGAGAGAGACAGCCAACTAGAGAGACACTGCAAGATCTTAGAAGAGGAGAGGAATGTGGGTGGGAGGGTAGTGGACAGATAGAGATAGAGAAAGTTCTCAGAGAAAAAAAAGCGGGGGCGGGGGGAGCTGGACAACGATGGGACAGACATAGAGGAAGAGTAAGAAGGGAGGAGGATGAGAGAGGTCTATCAAGTTTACGAAACCCAAGTCAGGACTTCACAGAAATAAGTTCATTTCTTTCAGACTAATTATGAGAGGTAGGCAATTTTTAAAAAACTTATGTTGCAAGACCTCTTCAAGAAAAATATACAATATGACAAAACTTGATAAAGTCATATATGGATTATGCTTAAAATGACTTTTCTTAGAAGTTGCCCTGATGTATTTGTTGTAAGATTATTAAAACTAAACATGTTGGGGCCGGTGAGATGATTCAGTGGTCTAAAGCGCCTGCTTAGGAAAGCTCAGGCAACTGCAGGGACTGCAGTTCGATCCCCGGCACCACATACTGCACCAGCCCCACCACGAGGGCAGGCTGAGCCAGCCATAAAATAAGTAAATAAAGAAACAAACAAGCAAACAAATAAATAAAATAAAAATTAAAAAAAAAACTAAACATGTTAAACCTACTCAACATAAAGAGCATAAAACAATTTTCTCTCAATCTGCTTAGGACAAGACTATTGGTTTCTCTTTTGTTCTGCAACAGGCTGCTTTATCATAGCACAACATAAGCTTAATGTACATGTTTTCTCAGGCTCATTTTTATTTTGAGAATCAGCTTAAATTCTGTGTTTTAAGGACTGGATTTAAATCAACATATAAACACTGGATTTAGCTCAGCACATAAAATGTAACTATTTTTGAATAGGAACCTAACTTCTAGGATTCAGAACACTGAACAGCATTAACAAGCACATGTACTTATTAACTTCTCTGTGGTTGAAACAGAGATTATGCTAAATTCCCATACTTTTCTCTCTTTAAAACTAGAAACTGATTGCTATAGCCAGGCTAATAGTTTCTTACCTTTACATCAGCAATAAGGGCATCTTCATCTTCTATTCCTGTTGGGACACACTTCTTGTGCAGTGGCAGAGATTCCAACTTATCTACAAGGCAGCGAAGGCCTTCAAGCTCAAAATGGGTCAGATGCACTTGCCTGTCCTTTCGGGGGCTACACTGGGGGTCCCACACTTGGCCATTCTGGGAGCCTCGGCTACAGTCAGAGGATGAGTCCCCAGACAAAGTTTTCTTCAGGCTGGGAAGACTTCGACAGGTTTTGCCCAGGCCATCATAATCCAAGTTGACGCCATTGGCTACAGGGCTGGTAAGCACAGAACGCCTACTGCTCAAGCGCCGGGATTCTCGGTCTACTCCTTCCTCATCCCCATTTCCAGACTCCAGTCCATTTAACTCCAAATCTACCAACACAAAGAAAAAAATGGAGAAAGACCATGTCACTTGGCCATGCAATCAATAAGACATATTCTATATGGTATGGTATGGAAAATGGCTTGAGATTATAAGTGATGGAGCTCTCACATTTAAACATCATTTCTCTTTATTCCAACTCACTTGCCCACTTCTGAAAATCATGGTAACAGGTAGATCCTGCTCTGGTAGGACAACTGAGGTAATGATCAACACTGGGAAGAATCCTGTCTCTGCGCACTAGAAATAAGCTACTCATGAAAGAGGCTATATATTACTTTCAAATTTAAGCTTAAATTTGGGATTATAATCTCATTATCTTCTAAAAAGAGAAGATAATATGAAGTAAATAAAATTAAGCTTTAGGCAGTTCAAATCCCAGCAACATAGAGAGTACAGCAAAGTTTTTTTTTTTTTTCGTATTGGGGATTACAAAGTTTTTTTTTTAAAAGCAAAATGTTGATGGTTAACACAGTGATAATGTTTACTAGTCCTATGGTATGTCTTTGTTACTAATAATTTAGAAAATGCACGATGTTACAAGGAAATAAGTCACCCCTTACCCTTCTACTCTGGAATAACAACTGAATGATGTACTATATTTTCTTTCCATCTTTCCTTGTGTATATGTGTATATGACTGGGAGGGGGAGACTGGGGATTGAGCTGAAGGGCTCAAAATGAAAAGAAACAAAAAGGAAAGGACTGGAGCGAGAGCTCATTGTGAAGGAGCCCTTCAGCTCAAAGTGAGTTCAAGGTCAGCCTGATATGCACAGCGAAATCCTGTCACAAAAAGACAAAAAAGAGGAGGGGACAGGGAAAGGGTTGCTGCTTGCTACTTCTTCTACCTTCTATTCTCTGTAATGCTTCCCTGCCCTGTTGATCTTCCTTAGAGCCAGCCAACTATGAACTAAACTTTGATTAAACTGAGAGCCAAAATGAACTTTTCCTTCTTTAACCTTGGGTGTCAGGTATTTTGTCTCAGCAGCGAGGAAAATGAAAGACACCTGACTTCTAGAGTACTTGTTCTTTTCTTTTGTATCGCTGCCATGCTGAACTTTCAAAATGACACAAACAGCTGCATGTGGTAGTGCATGGCTGTAATCCCAGCACTCAGGAGGTTGAGGTAGGAGGACTACTCTGAGTTTGAAGGCCAGCCTGGGCTATATAGCAAGTTCAAGACCAGCCTGAACTGCATAGTGAAACCTTGTCTCAAAAAGATAAGCAAACAAACAACAACAACAAAAAGACAAAAGTAGAACATTTGCTGGGCATAGTGGGTGCATGCCTATAATCTCAGCATTCTGGTAGCTGAGGCAACAGGGCTATTATGAGTTTGGGCCTAGCATGTGCTACAAAGCAAGCTCAGGCTAGCCTAAACTGCACAGAAAGACCCTGTCTAAAAAAGACAAAAGTAAATAAATAATTTTAAAAATATTTATTTATTTGGTACAGGGTCTCACTATGCAGCCCAGACTTAATCATAGTGATCCTCCTGTCTCAGCCTCCCCAGTGCTGGAATTACAGTCATGTGCCATCACACCTGGGGCGGGCAAAGCATACAGTGCTAGGGATGAAACCTGGGTCCTTGTATTTGCCAGGCAGATACTTAGACCACTGACCCCAAGTAAATAAATAAAAATAAAACAAAATTGGATCACATATACAATTTTATATTTTGGTTTCATATGTTGGATTAGTTTTTAAAATTTTCATGTCAGAGTTTAAACTATGAGCAAAGTTATACAATAAGAAGAAAATCCTAAAGCAAAAGGTATTTTCTTTGGATTGGAAAATCCAAAGAAATCTGTGATCACAG